>JAODUG010038756.1:0-17472 GCA_027564795.1 Aphredoderus sayanus
GAAAAACACACAAATCATACACAATCAGATGGCGCCGCCGTGTGGCTAAAAACTATATTACGAGTACATTACGAGGGATAATACTCCAGTCTGCAGTCACGCAGAAGGCTTCTCAGGTGGCCCGCGCTGAACCTGGCTGTTCTTAACCGTCGGCGAGAATGTCTTTGTGTGTTCCTACTGCTCCACAGAAGATCACAGGTCTGCTTTTCTGGCATAGCTTATCATATTCTACATTCTACCTAGACATCATATCTACATTTATGGTGTTTTTAGTTCAGGTAGCACATGTGTGAATTGGTTTGAAATGTAAATGAAATAACAATACACCAGATGCTATTTACATATTATGATAGCTGAATCGCAAATTGGATCAAATTACCACTAATGTCGTTTTTTGAGAGTTCTTCTGTTTTTGAGTGTCATGCTCAAATGGACTCGCTAGATCCTGTCTCTCTCCATTAGTATGGGAATAGGGAGATGCAGCCTAATTTCTTTTCACTTTTAAAGGAGGACTTGAGCTCAATTGAATTGTAATCCTAGAAGCTCTAGTAGCGGTAGAATGCTGTGCCAAAGTGTGCCTATTATCGCCCCCCCCCCCCATAGTTTACTAATGTTCTACCTCTGCACTCCCACTGAATTGAAATAAACTTTGTTCCCTGCGTGCCGCCATGCATTTCAAGCAGTGTAGGGTTGCTGCTGGTCGGCTCGAGGACTGGCAGGTGTAAGAACTTGGCTAACCTGGGATCAGGGTGCTTCTCTGGAGTCAGTCAAACGAGTAAGTACTCGATCTGTGCTGCGTGCCAACGCTGTGCCCAGCTACCACAGAGGACGTGCCCTAAGCCTGTGAGAGGTGGCTTTGTGAGAGTCAGGGGGCTTATATATCCCTTGCTTAGCGAAGGGCTAATGGACTGAAGGGCTTCAGTGTTGCGGTGCGGGTGGATTTGACATTCATGACAAGTGTGGCCTGGCTGTAGTGCTGACACACCCTGGCATGCCAGAAAACAGATGGCATGTCCCCAGGCGGCACACCCACCCATCTCTTAGCACATGCTCCCTTCCCCTGCGCGCTCTTCCTGCTGTCGAGGAGCCCTTAGTGTATCGGGACAGGGAGGAGGAACAGACTTTTACGTTAGGGACAGTTAGGGAATGATACCCACCCACTCTGTTCACACTGATGTCAGCCTGGCCCCCACAGTGTTCCCTTCCTCTAAAACATCTCTGTACAACACCAAAACATATTATACTGAGTCTTTGGAGGAGTTGGTGAACTTCACTATTCTACTACGCATTTTTGCTATGCTTCAAAGTACTGTAGCTAAGCTGTCTTTGTTTTGAATTGCTGTCTGGTTGACAAGTGACTAGAAGGTAAATTTAGAAATGTATGTTGTCACATATGACTGATGTTTCCCACACTCAGAACAGAACCAGCTTGGCAGATGACAACAGGCAGATGCCCCTTCTATTTGCATGGTTCATACGTTCATTTGGTCAAGGCTATTAATTACCAAATTCTTGTCTCCTCAACAAGGTATAAGATGGGTAAAATATACCACAATGTTGCAGCTATATGGTGCATCCCGTTTTAATACTGTAGCTACTTGGATGTGCCAGGCAGCCGGGAACATTGCTCATTCAAATTGTTTGGTTGCTGTTTGAATTGGATTTTCCCCCACTTTTTTTTTTAAATGTACAGAAGCAAAACAGTGTAGGAAGCCATAATTATAGCAGCGCAGAAAAACTGCTAGTTATTTTCCCAAAATCAGATGGAAAGGAAATAGTGGCTGGTATGAAACAAATTTAATAGGGGGGGGGGTCTTCTATCCTTCCTTTTTGTTCCCTAATCCAGGTATAGTGAGGAGGATATGTGCAAACATAAGCAGTACCTGACAGCAAGCATGTCTTATTAGACTATACGTACATACAAGCTCATACAAAATATCCCCAGTTGCCATTAATACTGGGACCTAACTGTACAGTATGTTATATCTGGCAGAAGAGGCCTGTGATCTCACAGGTAAGGAGTGGATTGTCCTAGACAGAATAGGAAGTAGTCCACCAGCAGAGAGAGAGTTTGCCTGAGGCCCCATTAAGGTATAGCCACCTCTGGCTTCTAGATAGAGGTGTGTGTGTGTGTGTGTGTGTGTGTGTGTGTGTGTTGCTCTGAGCTCAAGGGTGGCCTGTGCAGGCTTAGCTTCTGGAAAGTTCCTACTGTGGAACAACCTGGCGGTGGTTCCTCCTGTGGGAAGCTGGCATTACGATGCAAGCTGGTGGGCCCTGCCCCGTCCACTAGATGAGCGATGAGTGCACTCATAACAAGGCCACGGCCCTTCCTGTCATTTAGCACATGACTCATAGCTTGCAGTGCCAGCCAGTCCGTACTTGTGTTGGCATGCCCACTTATGCATACATGTTCACGCCAAGGATGGTGTTGAACGAGCGCTATCTGTCATTGTGTGTGCGCGTGGACATTAGGGTTCATCACAGAAACATTTCAGTCATGGAATTTTCCTTTGTCAAATTGGAGGTTAGGGTTAAGGGGCGCAGTTTATTTTTGTATGGTTTGTTGGCCTTGTGGAGCCCTTTGAGGCTGTAACTGTGATTAAGGGCTATAAATACACTTTACGTACTTCCTAGTCTCCTCACATCCATCTGCATATTTTCTTAGGCCAAGTGGCTTGCCTGCCTAAACACAACAAACATGACGGACGTGTGCAGCAGCAGAATTCAGGGCAGGTTTTCAGGACAGGTGGACCAGACAGATCATTGATCCCTAACAAACATTTAATGTGATGCACATTATGACTCTCATCCTTTAAGATTTGGCCATATTTCTGGACTTTGGGACGTGCACTTAATTGCCGTCTACTCCACGCAGCGCTCAACAAAAGAGCAAGCCATGCAATTAGCTGTGGCTTACTGCCAGTGTGCGTCATAAATCTGCCAAATTGTTTCTCTTAAGAAAGTTTAGCAGTTGTGGCCCTCTGGTGTCCTTTTCAAACGCAGGCCTTGCACTGGGGTATCTTATAATTATAATACAGTAATATCGCTGACCAGCAGTAGCAAGAGAGCATGATTTAAACTAAAGTGTAGACGGTATGGCGGTGTGCTGAGGCTTGGGAAGGTGGGCTATTATTTATGTGTTTCCATCCTCCTCCTGGCTTAGTGGTGAGCGGTTATCACATGGACCTAGGCCACAGCTGGATCTGTCTCACAGCTCTGCGCTACAACTCCCTGAGCACCTTGCCTATGTCGTCAAGTTCAGCAGAGCAGCAAAATGAATTCTGTCTGTTCAGTTCCTTCGCCCTCCCCACCTTCCCAGCCAACTTCTAACCTCTGCTTGTTTTTATTTGATTTGATTTGATTTTATTTCGTCTGCTGCAGCTCATAATACTAGAAGACTATGCGGACCCGTTCGATGCGGAGCAGGCCGGCGGGACTCAAACCAACACGGAAAAGGTGACAACGGAGAACGACGGCTACATGGAGCCCTATGAGGCCCAGAAGATGATGGCAGGTAGGATCCCACGTTATGGTCGAGAATTCCCTCGGTGCTTTGAAGTTGTGTCCACGTGATGTGTACCTGTAGCCTGTTAGGTGACGGCAGGTCATAGGCAATGACGTAACTTGCAGCTTCATATAGACTATGTCGGTGATTCATATTCAGTGTGTTTGGCCATATGTTGGCAGTCTGCTCACTAATGAGGTGGCTCAGATGGACACTCTACATGACATATGCAGCTGAGCAGGGGTGACCTGTGTGGCATGTTTTTCTCTTAGGGGGGGAAAGAAATCCCTTCTAAACTTCTATTAGCTAGTCCATAAGTGGTTTTGAAAATAAACCACACGTTCTTTTCTCCCCTCGAAGTAGTAGGTGGGTACGTTTTTGACTAAATTTTAACGGGGGATGCACACTTACTGTGTTTTCCAGGAAGAACACAATAGCTGTTCTTATACACGAAGACCGTTAAACCACATTTCCTACAATGCTTGTCATTCAATCCGGTTCTAAATTAGTAGAGCAATGACAAACAACAAAAAAGCATAACAATTGGAAAATCAATTATGTATATATAAAGAAAATAAAAAATAATCTCTTCCTGAAAAAGTGCTTGAGTGCATCTGAATGGAAATTATTTTTGAGGAACATTACACCTGAAAGGCTTGCTCCTTGCATATTGTTGGCATTGGGGTCCTGGCATTATCTGTGTTTTGTGCTGTACTTGTGAACTGAACCCTATCACATCCTGTTCTGGTCTTTTTTTTTTTTTTTTTGTCTCTTTGCCTCCATCTCTCCCAGTTTCAGGACTCTATGTCTCCATCACTCTTTTACAATTGTCTTTTAATGGGCCTCCAGGCAATCTCTCCTTTTCATCTGTTTTACTGATGTGACCTCTAGCCTGGTCCATGTCTCAGATGAGCACGGAGACTCGAGATTTATTGCCTTTCTCAGGTGAATGAAGCTGTAGGAATAGGGTCTGTGAAGTAGCATTCTAAAGCATCGCATGTCTGAAGTCATATTCCCAGATGTTCACTTTTCATTAAGCCAGATACTCTGTGTTTGTATTGTGCTGACAAACCTTCTGCAAGCAGCATTGCCTTTTGCGTTGTGATGAAGTCGTCAGTTTGTGTTGGAGGTCTAGTTGTTCTTGTCAGTGGCTCGTTGTTTCCAGTCTCCAAGCTCTCAGTCTTTGCTATTGATTGCCAATTCTTGTTCTGTCTGCAGTTATGACTGAGCTGTCAGGGTTCTGCTTGAAATAGTGCTGCTGGAGGATTTATATAGCTCTATTTGATCTAGGGGTTAATATCAATAATAATATATCGATTTGGTTTATTTCCGCAGTACTAGATGGAATGCCAATGTTGCTTCATGATCAATTGCCAAGTAACACATCCTGATATAAACATTAATACTAGTCTTACATTGTGTTATTTGGGTTCTTCATTTATGGAAACACGTGTCTATGGTAGTGTGTGGGTATTGTGAGTATTTCTATGTGATGGTGGTATTCCCAAATGCCAGGTGATTTATTATTTCTAGGTGATTATGTGAAATATGACTTGATATAAATCACAGCTGTATCCCATTAAATAACCTGCAAAAACCCTGGGTGGTTTTGTTGTACAGTATGAATTTGCTGATGCTACTGTATACTATATGAGTGGGTAGCAGCTGTAAATCTATTTGTGTGGCTCCCAGTTTTGTTTTTGGTTCAAGCATATTGTTGAAAAAGAAAGAACCTAGAAACTGAACTCTCATTCTCCCTCTAAAGTTCTTTATGCTTTTATAGACCTTTCCAGGCTCCCATGAGTGTGCTGCACACAACACATGGTGAACAATATACCAGTTTCTCAATTTTCTACCTGTCACTGGACTGTTGGCTTTAGTGAGGCCAGTAATATCATCATTTCTCTTGTTGGAAGACAAAACTGGGGGGCACAGCCTACCACGTCAAACCAAACTTTTCTAATGACTTTCAAAGCAAGTTTTTAATTTACGACCAAAAGCAATTTATTATGTTATTTATATGACCGTAGAATATATCCTAATAAAACAGACCGTGGTTATATCAGAGCCAGTTAAATTCCAAAGTGTGTGAATGATTTCTTATAAAGCGTGTATCAAATTAATTATAGGCAGCAGATTGGTGATAAATCAGACTTGTGTTTCATTTTATTAGTGATGGTTTATTGCTCGAGTCGAGTATGTCCCCTGTTCGCCATCGCGGGTTCCAGCACAAGATTGAATTTGTTTTGAACTCTACTGTTATCCCAGCGTGCATGCTCCCATCTCAAGCATAAACGGAGACGCAAGGCTGTGTTATCTCGTTTAACGCACTGGGGACAGTATGTCGTTTATTTCTGTTCCTGTATCTTTCCCTTGTTTTATATAGCTTTCCCGTATTCTCTCCCTTTCTTAGTTTTTGTTTTCTGGTGTTATTCTTTCTTTCTCCACCGTGTCAAGGAGAGGCTTAACGTTTGGACATTTTATGAGCCCATTTGCAACTTCATGAATTTTGATGGTGTGGTATTTCGGAATCACCTTGACAATTATGCCGGGAAGCCAAACGTGTTAATGTTTGCATTCATTTCTTAATGTACAGCATACGAATAGCCTAGCAGTTTTACTGGGTTTATTGAGTAGACACATTGTTTGTTTTTAATGCCATGACTACACACTATCAAAGCTTGTTTTCAGTGGCTCACACAATTAGGCAAAGCTACTCACAACCATCAGAGGTGTGTGTGTGTGTGTGTGTGTGTGTGTTGACACCCTGTTCCGTACCTGTCTCAAGAGCCCAGGAGTCCTGAGCCTGGCTGATTTATGGGCTTTGTGGAGGGCCGTGTCACGGCTTCCTTCACCCCCGTAAGCTGCTTGGCTCCCTGCTGGCCGGGCCTCACTGCACCCCTGTGCAGCTCTGCGCCCGCTTAGCTGGCCTGCCTGCAAGCCTGTGTGTGTGTGTGTGTGTGTGTGTGTGTGCGTCTGCATAGTGCTGTGAATGATTTTCATGACCATACTATTTTATCTTGTTCTCCGAAACGGGATGGTTCTTGTTATTTCTCATTGCACACTGATTATTACAAACAATTTATTTACTTAAGGGGTGTGTGTGTGCGTGCATGTGTGTGTGTGTGTGTGTGTGTGTGTTCATGTGTGTGCTCACTCCCTCTGTGTATTATCTTTCACGTTTAGACTTGCTGACACTCAGGCTGTGTGTGTGTGTGTGTGTGTGTGTGTGTGTGTGTTTCTGGAGATGCCCAACACGCACGCACATTCACACTCGCTCGCACACACACACACAAACTCCCTCCACCTCCCCACACACACAGGCAACCATCAGCTGTCATCTGGACCCCCACCCCAGCCTACTGTAATCACAGGTGGGGCTGACAATGTTGTTGTCTCTGCTGTCCTCCCGCTCCCTCTCCTTACGTTGCCGCCGCTGTCCGGACTTGTTACCGTGACGAGCAGCAAAGGGCTGGGCCAACACTGGCTGCATGGCCGGTCTTTGTCAGGCTCTCTCTCTAAATGACTGTAGCAACAGGCACACCACTCCTCAGTGTGTGTGTGTGTGTGCAGGCATACAGTACACACACATTCTTGGTCTCACACACACACACGCACACACACACAAACGTAGGCAGAGACAAATGTTGTCGTACACAAACCCGCCGTCGTCCATGTGAGTTTTCTCACAGCCTGCAGCCTAGAGGAGCAAACAGCTTGCATGACTGAGAGATGACCGGCACGCAAGTGTGTGTGTGTGTGTGTGTTTGTTATTTGTCAGTGTGTTTGTTTACAGTGCTGCCCACGTCAAATCTGTGTCAAAGATGTGATTTGCTTCTTTGATATTTGTGGATGTATTGTGTGTTAGTGTTACCCATCTAACTATATTGGTGTGTATGTGATGTGTTTATTTTTTGTGTGTGTTAGTGTTACCCGTATAATTGTATTAGTGTGTATGTGTGCCTTCCTGCGTGTTTTTTTTTTCCCTTTTTCTTTCCTCGTGTGTTTTGGGTGGTACCAGCCAGGAATATCCCCTCCGGTGTGAAATTCTTTACGCCACTGGTGAATTTATTACACTCCGTGTCAAAGCTGGAACCTCAATTTGTGCTCATGCCATCTTGCGGGTCATGATCAGTCATTTCGCGGCAGCAGGGTTGTGCAACGGGGCAAACGCGCCTCGAGGAGGAAGAAGGGGAAAAAAAACCTCTCGCTTTTTTCATCGCTAACGGCTGAGTCACGGGAAAGGGGTTCATTTGCTTTCACTTGCAGGGAAACATCCTCAGTTCTGGGAAACATCTCCTGGCACAGGCACAAGATCACAGTACTGTGCTGCTGATGTAGTGCACGGTGCCAAGGTGATGAGTCGCCTGGCATCGGGGAATTTGCTCATGATGGAATGGTGCTACGCTTCCTTTGGGCTTTGCCCAGGAACAGCCCCATTACTGCAGCTTTCCTTGGTCCGTGTGGGGAAGACACGGAGGACAATGGAGTCACAACGAGCCTGGAGAACAGGCTGCTTCCCTATGAGCCCAGAGAACAGCGAGGGGGAAGGACAGAGACAGGAGCAATAGGAAAGATTAATTTGCAAGGTGTATGGTGTATTATGAACACAGGTCATATACCTATGGCTTAATTTACGATTCCAATTAGAAAGCAGAAGAGAAGGAATACCTTGCTGATGTTCCCATCACCTCTTCCCTCACCCAGTAGGGTGTAAACTAAGATTAGGCAATTGTATCAGCATGTGGCAACACATTTCTTGCCCTCTAACCATGCTTTTATTGCCCCTGGCAGAAACATGAGGAATAGCTAGAAAATATCCTGAAAGTGACACATCTACCAACTCCCACTCCCTCCCAGATGTAAATTGAGGGTAGTTCTTCCCAGTGTGAAGTTGACATTTGCGTCGCTGGGCATTTTTAGATGCCATCAGGGATAATTACCCTTAGTGTCATATAGTTTGCATAAAAGTATGGAAGGTCACTGGTCAAACTGCCAGCTTTGGCTCCTGTATATGGATACCAAATAATAATGCTCTTGTTTCCCCAAGCACACACTATGGGTGTCACGCAGAAAACTGTAGCGTATCCCCACCATACTGTACTTTGCTGGTACTCCAAAACCAAAGCGCCAATAATGACAGTATAGTATGCAGTGCCATTGTTGTCAGATCCATTTCTTTGAACTGAAGTTGCTGCAACACACTGCTTCAGAGTATAGCGTAGTAAACGTATCAGACCCGCTAGGCATGTAGGATGTTAACGTTTGTCAGGGGTCAAGGACACTCGCTGTAATGAAGTATTGATACATTATGGGTTAATGTTTTAGAGCTATAGTCCCAGTATCACATTGTATGTGACCGTTTTGACAGTACAACACTTTAATGTTTAATTTCTATATAGATTTTAATAGCGTTTTCCTCCCCAGCACCAAATGCCAAACCATGACCCTGTACTATGATGCAAACCAAACTTAACACCTCTAGTACTAATGGTACCTTATTACAAGGCACTGAATTCCCAGTTTATTCAGCACTAACCAAACCCTTCAATGCTCAAAAGCAGAGGTTAATTCCGAGCATTTATTCCTAATCTGAGAAACCCAGACCACACCCTCCCGCATGCTCACACTCAGACCCTTGATCAAGGGTCACTGACAGCAACACACAAAGCATTGTGAAACGGTGCGTCTGGTCTACAGTGGCCACAGTAATGTGAGGGGTAATTTGGAGGAGCTGACAAATGGGAGAAGTATGAGGGTTGGGTAGAGAGGGGGCAGAGTAGTATCGTTGTGGGATGACGGACAACTTATTGATGATGGGAGCAAATGTCCACATGCCGTGATAACCTTCCACCCACACACTTACTGCGGAATACTGATCGGCACCAACGGCTCAGCACTGATGTATGGCTCTGTAATCTCTGGGCAGACTGCGATCGATATATCTGAAACGCAGCAGTAACTGGCAGGTTGTTGTGCGATATGATCACGCCTACTGTGTGATAAGATACATTTGTCTGCCGTTAGGAGAATTAATCATTTGTGTTTCTTAAGTCGGTTGTTGTTTTGTTGGTTCTTCCAGTATTTACATATTGCGCCTGATAACTAGATAACGTGGTGTAATTCCCTCAACTACTTCTTTCCATATTCAGTTAACAACAATGAACATTTGCTCTCTAAGTAATTTACCTTGACACGAAGTAGTTTTTGGAGATGCGTAGGCACTAGTAATGAATCTCTAATGAATGAATCCATAATTAGTTTGTATAATCCCTTTTCATATACAAACATCAGTTTTAGAAGTAAAACGGTGTCATGTTTCCTCGCTATATGGACCACATTGATCCACTCTGATGCACCAGTCGTCAACAGTTGGTTTCCAGAGATCAACCAGGCATGACTTATAAATGAATAAGTGAAGTGATTCAGTGTGAAAGCACTGGTAGACACTGCAATCATTGACGCCACCCCTGCCCATGTGTCCTGTCACTGTCTTGGAACAATCCGAGTGTTACTGTGTAGTGTTAGAATGCGACCACAGCCAACTGCAGGCCTTTTCACACACCCCTGTGGATTTAAACAAGCAGGCCTTCCCCTTCCTCGCCAGATTGCCATGGGCTTTGTTTTACTGTTACAATGCACACAAATAAGCATACGCGCAGAAGTGGCAGCAAGGCCAACAGTTAGCCATGTGCTCTGTCTGGCAGGAGCATGCCTGCCGGCCTCGGATATCCTGCTGCGCCAGGCTGTGCCAGGCTGTGCCAGGCTGTGCCAGGCCGTGCCAAGCCAGGAATGGATGCGCTGGCAGACCCGCTTGTTCATCCGTTACAGCTGAAAGCACAGGGGAGGAGTCGGGTGGGTGGGGGGCAGGGGGGCTGGCACACTGTCTCGGAAGCACGTTGAGGGTGCTGAAGTCATTCATTTTTAAAGGCAAGATTAATGACACCATTAATTCCTGTCTCGGCCACTGCAGAGGAAAAGCGGGGCAGATTTCATTCCCGCTGCCGGATATGCTCCGCGTCCAGCACGCACGCACGCACACACACACACGTACAAGTACTTGGCACACGCACACATGCACACGTATACTTACACGGCACACAAACACACACTGCATAATGCGTCCGAGCACACACACGTGCACACACACACACAGAGAGTCATTTGATATGTCAAGTATCCATATCTGCTAAGTGGAGACGGCCCTCTGGTCTTTAGCTTGTATCTCTCCCGCGGTCAGCAACACGATGGGAGCTTATTGGCCAGAGTTGTCTGGCTGCCGAGTGGCTGAGCGAAGGCGAGACACAGAGTGGCTTCTTGAAGTTGTCGAGTAAGTGAGATATGGGGGGGGGGGGGGTGGAGGAGGAGGGGGGGAGGGGCAGGTGGTGGCACCAGTCTGAATGCAAGCCTGCCTTTTTGCGGTGGCGAATGTCAAAATCTGAGGAACAGCACAGGCCTGTCAGCTTCCAGTAGGTTCGACTGTGCGAGTGTGTGTGTGGGCGGCTACTAGCACGCTAGCACGCTGCAGCTGTTGAAGGAAAACGGCAGGAACAGATGGACAATGTGCAACAACAACACAAAAAAAGAAGAGGAGAGAAAAGACAGACTGACACGCAAATACATAGACACATACTCTGCTTCTGCAAAGCATCTGCTGGCTTTTGCTGCTGTATTAAATCAACAATAAACACCTAACGTTTAGAAATGTTATGGCAGTTTCACACAAGCCTACTGATAGCTGTAATTGTACACACACACACACACACACACACACACACACACATACGCACGCATGCACACACGCACTCACACACCCTTGTATCATACAGTATTAATAAGTCCTCTGGGCCCAGGACCACAAGCGTACATTTGGGCACATTGTTATTTGCCGTAAGGGCTCACTAAGAACACAATAAGATCAATAGTGTATCTCTTGTTTGTAAGACTACAATGGCTTTGGTCATAACTCCAAATGGATGTCCTCTGAGAGCGTCTTTGTTTCGGCCTGTGAGGGATGCTAGGAGTGTTTGCGATCACAAAATTGGCACGTGAGAGAAACAAGAGACTGAAAGTGTGTGTGCAATTTGGTGTTTTACTAACTTTGTGTTGTGTGTGTGTTTGCCCAGAGTGAACTGTGCTTGGAATCAGCTAGAGTGCTCCGAAGGGACACTGCTGTAACTGCAGTTGGAGTGTGAGTAATGCATCTGGGGGAGCAGCCTGACAGCAGGCCTGGCAAGAGGTGTGTCTGAGAGGCCAACGGTCTGATGAAGCCTTCATCTCTCCCCCAAATCGACGTCTACCCTCTGTCTCCACAGCTAGTTGTGTTTTGTGTCTGTGTATCATCTGTGGCTTGTGCAGTATACTCTACGGTACGCCTCTATACTATACTGTACACATTCATTCATTTATCTGCACTTAATAATAGTGCATCAGACATACTAACAGACATACTTTCTGCTATGGTTTGCCTATGATTCTCATCAGGTCTTTTGTTCTTTATTTTCTGCCTTTATTAGACCTAGTGTTTCTCTTTAACACTTCACACTGATAATGTTTGTCACGCGTGCGCTCTCTCTCTCTCCATTTCTCTCTCTCTCCCTCCCTCCCTACCTCCCTACCTCCCCTCCATATTCATCCTTGCCTTCAGTCCAGCCGGGAGGTAGCAGTCAGGCATGTTGTGTGTCTTTCAGTGTGATAGACTGTGGACTGAGCTCTTTTATAGGAGCCTTGTTGTCTTGTACAATAACCCAGGGGCTCTCTCTGTGAGCCAATTTATCTGTGACATTTATTCAGGACTGACCTTCTCTCCGTTTGCCTGGGAGAAAAACGTGTTGTTATCTCCCGTCGCAGGATAATTCAGCTTTTATTGTAGCCTGATTTAAACATTGACCTCTTTCCTTTCATATTTCTCTTAATGTATTTTAACAGTGACCATGCATGTACAATATCAATTACTGACTCGTAATGTCAACTTAATTCCGAAGACCCCCCCAACACACACACACACACACACACATGGGTTACACTGTTTTTTAAAAGAGTTGAGTAATTATTTTGTTGAAACACAGTTTTAGTACAAGACATCATTAGCACATTATTAAATTATATGAATTAATATCTGTTAATTACATTTATTACTGTAATACAATTAATGTAATTGTACAATTAGCACGCTTCAACATTTAAATACTGTCTAGACAATGGAACATTTAGCTAGAATTAGCAGTGGGTAATTGTAACAGATATAGGGTTTGAAAGAGGAAAGTGCAAATTGCTCTCCCCGGTAATGTGACTAGTGTGTGACATTTGTTCCCTCATTACTTATTCCATCAAGAGAATAATTACCTGGTCAGATTTGCTCTTACCGGCCCAATAGTAGCAGTGGTGTGGTCTTAATTTAGTCTTACTGTCTGGCCACACTGCCGTTCTCAATTCCGGTCTAAGTGTCTGTCTCTCCTGCCTTCTTTCTGTCTGTCTCCTTGTCTCCCTGCTGTCTCATTGCAGTCTGGAAAATTGAGTAACCTTGTGAAAACCTCCTGATCTCACTGGCTTAAAGACAGTTTCGCTCTGCTACATCAGTCTGGACACCCCTGAGTAGAAAAGCATTTTGTTCCCAGTCAGAGCCATGCAGAGCGAATCAGCACACACCTAAGCAGTTCTGTTGATGCCGAGAGAAATAATTGGGTCCTCGTTCCGATTGGCTGAAGGCACCACAGACATCTAAACCACGCACATTGAGTTGCACAGTGAGCCTGCAAGATCAGGACGGACTCTCCAGGTTAAAACTCCAAATGCATTGCCACCACCAACATGATCTGCGGTCTGGTTATGACCTGCTGTCTGTTACCCATCATGCAGTGGGCTTGTCGGTGCAGTGAGGCAAGCCGATGCAGCCCCTGGTCACCGGGGGTGCGCCATGTTTGTGCAGCATGGTTACTCAATACACTGTGTGACTGAGGAGCCTCATTAGAGATGGCCTCTCTCCAAGGCAGGCTCCTCCTTATACAACAGAGAGCGAGGGAGGACACAGTGGAGCAGGGGGAGGGAGGAATGGATGAATGAAGGGGGTAAAAAGCAGAGGAGAGATCACAGAGATGGATCGGTTCTGTCACCCGTGGACCAGACGAACACCAAGATAGATGTGTGGTAGTATGTGTTAGGTAATGGAAGGAAGGAAGGAAGGAAGGAATAGAGTAATTGTAACTGACATTCTAGGAAGAAAATATATAGAGGAAGAGAAGAATGAAGGCATTTAGGGAGTCAAAACAGACAGACAGAGATAGAGAGAGCACCAGAAACGTTACACAAAGATCCCGAGAGCCTGATTCTCATTCAAGCGTTCCCTCTCCGCTGAGAGCATTACCGTGGTTTCGCCTCACCATCACTAACACAGAGAGATGCTTAGCGACTAACGTGCGGCCACGGACTGCTTGAATTATTAATGTAAAGATCTCTTCGTCGTCAAGAGCCAATAAGGCGCTATGATTCAGCTGTCAGAGAGATTAGTGGTCTGGCTGAGGCTGACTCCTGGATCACTATAGAACTCCCTCCGCCTGGGTAATAGACTTGCGCACAGTATTGACTTTCTCTGGTCGGGGTGATTAAAGGAGGCCATATCAGAATGCAGCGCGGTGTCAGGTTCCTCTAGATGGGCCCGGAGACCTCGCGCACCCTGAACTTTGCCCAGAGCGCAGAGCCGCGGCTAACCCACCAATCGGCAACTTGGAAATATCGATCGCCATATTGACAGGCAGCCGTGGATGCTGGGAGCTCCAGTGGTCTGCTGTGACTTTGTCATTCTCTTGTTGGTTGCATGTTTTTATTTCCTCTTCCGATGTGAATGGAAAGGATAAGGGTTAGGTTAAATTGGGTAGTCTGATTGGCTGCTTTGTGTAGACTGTTTTGTTTTTGGTCATCTTGCTACTGACAAATGCATTGCTTATTGTTATTGGCAATTTGCCACTTCACATCTCTGTAAGGCTGCAGATTGAACAATGTGGAAGAGGGTCGTTTTGTTTCTTGAGCTCTTTCAATGTCCAAGTGATTGGACAAACATGATTGCCCAGGAAGAAAACTGTTGATTGGATGGAAATTCAGCCCACCTCAACTTTTTCTTAATCAGATAAGTAGTTCTTTAATTCTGGAAAGCATAGGAAACATAAGCGGGTTACAATAAAAGTCAGTAGGTGAGAGAAATAAAAAAATATGGATATTCTATTTGATTCCAGGTTTTTGCATTCTCATTTGGGTTTTGTTCCCCTGTCCTGCTTTGATCTTGGAACGGAAATGAGCTGTGGTAAACCGTGAGATGATCTTTCTACTGGTTAATGCCGTTTGACAGCTTCTCCTGACTTATACAGTCAGGAGAAGCCAGTAAGACACAGTGTAATAGAATGAGTTTGTTATTGTTATTTTCCTCAAACCCTATTTCATATAGTTGCAACGTTTACTTGTATATTTCGGTACAATCAAATTATTGTATATTTTGGCCAATTAATTGTGTGTGTGTGAGAGAGAAATATATTATTGCTTCAAAAGTATTTTGAAACATCCTATTTGAGGCAGAATGATATTTCTATATAAAGCATACACACTGCATCATACCATAGCAGAATTAATACATTTAATCTCCATTAAATCTCTTAAAATACCTACTTCCAAGTTGAGTTGTTCAATTTTGCGTTCTGCGGATCTCCTCGCTCTGCCTCCTAGTGGCCAGAGATGACTCATTACCCCTTTAACTACCTTGCCAAAGTAGAGTTTCCTGACCACCCAGTGGTTTGAAATCTAAATGCCTTTTGCTTACATTCTTTTTTTTATACCTTTAGGCTTCTATCAAAATTCACAGGTATAATTGCTGTCATTTTTAAAGCTTGTCTGACTGGTGGTTTGAATGTAAACAGGATCAGTGTGACATTTGACAAGGTTGTCCTTGTTTTACCAGCCAGCAGTGTCATCTCTGTTCTGAGTCATGCTCAGAAGGAACATGGCATCCTGTCACTGCTACTGTTGGCTGTAAGCTGAGCAAGCAGAGATGAACACACAACTGTGCGTGATGATGAACAGATGTGTGATAGTTGGGGTCATCGAGCATACATCCAGACACAGGGCTGGTTAAACAAGTTCAAAGTAAATATTTAAAAGTTTTATTTTGGCCACTAGGGTAGAACTATGCATTGGTCTCACACAACACAAGTTAAACAAACAGCAATGGGGACTAATGAGGCAGTGGGTGTGTGTCCAATCATGTTTATTGAGTTTCCTATCCCAATATAATGGCAGTTTTCAACTTTGCCTTAAATCAATTTCTTGTCAAACAATGGAATTTATATCAAATCATTTCTGCTCAGGTATTATGCCACATATGAAATACTTCACTCATGTTACATAATACTATTTGATAAACAAATGACAATAAGTGACATCTCATGGCCAACACACACACACACACAGAATAAAATGTCTGCCATGAAACAAGCCATCCTGTCCTGAATTAACATCAGGGCATATTTGTATTGAGTGCTGTCAGCCTAGATTATATTTGGATATGTGCACAGGCAGTCTTGACAAGCATACAAAGCTCTGGGGAAAGAAACACAAGCAGCAGGTTCTGCATTCAGTATCGCAAAGTAGGACTCAGCAGGTGACATTTTAGCTGTTTAGGCAGTAGAAGCCTAACAAAAATCTCCATCCTGTAAACAGTGGCTACATGCTAGACAGGCCGCTTTTAGCAGCTAGCCAGTCAGCTAAAGAGACATGACAACATGACAGTGATATTTTGGCTAGCAAGCATGCAATGCACATTATCAGTCAACTACTGTAATAGCTCAGTTATACAGTATTTGTGTGTGTGTGTGTGTGTGTGTATGTATGACTGACTGACTGTATCTTTGTTGCATTCTGGGTAATCTCTGCTGACAACCTATGAACAACACAATCATTGTCTCTGAGTGTCTACTCTGCACTGCAGATGTGTATCTGGTCATTTTTTTGTCTTCATATCACTGTTGCCTCCTGGGTAATAACTATGGACAGCATTTAGAAGAGCGTTTGGGTATGCGCCGATGTTTATAGCGGTAGGAAAGAGCTTTTCATTGCTGTTCAGTGCAAGCTATTATATCATTAGCAGGCCTCGGTGCTAATTAAGAGCAAGCAGATGTGACTCGGCGAGCGAAAGAGGCATGGGAATCCGTTACCAACACGAGACAGCAGACGAATACAGTCGATTGTTTGGTGTTAGGCTGGTGATGGTGATGATAGTTGTTGGTGCTGTAATTGGTGTGTAATATGTTTGTGTACATGTTTGCATGTGCCTTGTAGCCTTGTCTTCTGAGAATGATTGTTACCAGTTACTGCTGTTTTTGGCAGCGGTAATCACCATACATATCTACTGTGCATACTGTATGTCTGTTTATCTTCATATTTATGTACATGGGAGCGGGTTTTGACAAGTCTTCAATGTTTGTTTCTCATTTTGCTTTAGGTCTACGTACATGTAGCTATTTAAACTGATCTAGAGACTATTATAAATTTTATAGTTTACACAGCCAGCTGAGAAGTGTCCTTAATCATAATATTATTATATTCACGTGCTTGAAAAATGCATCTAATCTGTGTCCTAATGTAATTTATACTTTATTGGCGGCATGCCATTTTTTTCCTTATGAAAAACGAATCTGTCCATGTCTTTCCGTTATTGAGATTAAAGAGTAATTATTTAATTAGATGGATCTTTAGTCCACTTTGAAGATAATCAATCACATTGTTTACCCAGAACAATTCCAATGCATGATTTGCATGCTCTGTTTATTCTGCTGGTGATTGAGTTTGGATTGCAATTCATCACCATGCAGGAATATCTTATGATTTAGATCAACATGTTCTTAATTGAATATAGAAGGAAAGGGCCATATACATTTTTTTTGCTGTCCCGCACAACTTTCAGACGTATTCAGATAGATTTTCTT
>JAODUG010038778.1:1540-13176 GCA_027564795.1 Aphredoderus sayanus
TACAAGGGATAGGGATATATGTTTTGTTTTCCTGAATGTGTAAAGGTCAGAAAGAAAACAAGATATTCTGGTATATAGGCTATACTCCCATATTTTGTAAGCTGAAAACAAGCAGAAAACAAGCTTAACCAGACCCCCAAGCTCCACGAAGTTGTACTATTCATTCAGATAAGCGATGAAAAAAATATAGGCCTATACAGAGAAACTTTGATTACCTTCCTACATTGATATTCCCTGAGGCAGCACAGCCTCCTGAGCCGGTAAGCAGCAGACAAATATAAAAAGCAAAAAAAAAACTGTCCAATTAAAAAGAGCTTTTAGGGAAATCTGAGCCGTTTGTGATAGGCTCATTTATCATACACAAGACAACAGTACTGCGAGACAGGAAATGTGCCGTAAACAATGTCCCATCGTGGGTTGTTTATCTAGCGCCGTGTTCACATTTCACAGCTTTGTTTTAACACTCAGAACAAGGTAAGAGAACGCATGGCCAGGGTCTGGCAGATAAACAGCACTGTGTGCTCCCTTGAACAACATGCTGTCTTAGATTACAATTGTAAGGTTTAAGGTTGTGTAGGGAAGAAGACGAGACACTCGGGAAGATAGCAGGCAAAGGGGAGCGATTATGTTGTGATGAATCTACACATGGCTTAGTCTGTTATCAAGATGAGTGTTAAAATCATCCTTTTATGTGGTGCAGTGCAGCATAGCATTCCACAATGAATGTGACAATTGCAGTAACAGTATCACCAGTATCTCCAAAATGGACTGGAGGTGGTGTGCAAACTTTTCCAGCCAACTTCCTCCTCCTCTGCAAAACATTAATGACTTAGATAAGTCTGTATTAATATATGTGTTAACAACTATTACCACAATTTAATTGATACTGTATGTATTACAACTCTGAGGGTCCTGTATCCTCTTTTGGGTGTTCTGACTCACACTTTGAAGAGTCTCACAGCACCCATGCACAGTCAGTCCATACACTCATCATTTATCACACTGCACACTAGAGTGATTAAATGGCCGTGCAATAATAATCCGAGGAAAATTAAATCTCGCCGCGTCAAGATAATGAAATTCGAATGGTCCTCAAATTTAAAACAACCGAATGAACAGGAAGTTGGTGCTGCAGCAGTAGTCAGCCTTCACTGTGACCCGCATGCATTAATGAGTGCTCTGTTTCGGCACAGTGCCGTCCCTGCACACACAGGCATGGAAAACACGATGCTGTGGGTCATTCCTGTTTAATAAATGTCACCATGAGGCAAAGCGTGCAGTGCCTGTAATTAACTGAGCATGTTTGGCGGTGAGGCCGCCTCTGCGGCTAGAGCAGAAACAAGAGAGGGAGAGAGTGAGAAAGAGGGTAGGAAGTCAGCCATCTTAATTTTTAGAGCGTGTCAACGTTAATAGGACACAGCTAAGGTCAGCCCCTGCCCGCCATTCAGTTCTACACATCAAAGACGTCATGGTCAGAAACAGAGGCATAATATGTACCCCTCGCCCCAGGCCAAATGACCACATGTTGCCAAATCCAGAAAAGGCTCAATATAATAGAACATACTGCCGTTAACACTTCTAAAATATATTCTAACGAAGGGTAGCTACTGTATATTGAGTTATCATTACACTAGCTACATGATATTTCAAAATGATAACCCTATATACAGTACAGTATAGGCAATAGGCACTCTGCACTTGTTTGGAGATCCAAAATAACACATCAAGTTGTTATTCACTGATTCATTTTCATATTTGTAGGCAAAATATTTAATGTGACAAAGTGACTATTTCAGCTGTACCAGTTTATTATTCATCAGCACGGTATTTTTTTAATTACAGACAGCAGGCCTGCACATGAATAGATGGTGGTTGGCCTAAATGCAGCACAGTATCCATGTAATTTGCTAGTTGCATTTGCCAGACGGGCCTATTATTCAAGCTCATTTGAAATGCAGGGAAAGGAAGCTATGCTTTATAATTACACAAGAACCTATAACTACCCAGTGGGGTCTGTAAAAACAATGCAATAACTCATAATCATTGAGGGCATCCTGCTACGCTGCTTACCAAGGTCTAGATGAATGCTGGTAACAAAGGAGTTAAGGAAGAACATGAAGATGACGACAGTGAGGACAGACACACACTTCACCAGGAGGACTTTGTCGGTTATTCTGTGCTGTGGACGACAGAAATTTCCAGAATTGGAAGAAGCGTATATAGGTGTATACAATATGTGCAGAAGTAGAATAGGAAAACATATATGCTACCTTTTTCTGCAATTCCTGAATGTTTTGCTCCCAATTTTTATCCTCTTGTGAAATTTGACTGTCAAACAAAGGTTACAGGGCTTATTATTATTTTTTACAGAAACATTCATGCCTATAGTACAGTATTTACATGTATAGCAGATCCTGAATTCTGTTCATTTGTTGTTAAATTGTTATTGATTGGTGTGAAATGACTTGTGAAATGTACAAACACTGTTCATGCAAGGCTAAATGGATCTATGGTGTAGTACTGTCTTGAAGCTGAAGTCATTCACATGCAGGAAACTCAGCCCTGAACACCTGGGTTGCCTTGCCACGGTGAATTTGGCTCTCAGGGGTAGTTGTACTGTATGTGTGTTTATGAAGATACTACCACCCTAAACGTTCATTTCTTCACTACCTGTGAAAGGTTTTCATCATTTTACGGAGCAGACACTCCAGATTGAGGACTTTTTGCATAAGGAGACATTTCACAGCGGTTTCTTCCCGGCTGGCAGGATTAATTCGCTGGGCTGTCTGCCTCCAAACCAGGATCTCATGTTTTAGCTCTAGAAGGGCGAGAAATCACAACAACCAGAAAATAAACTCACGCGCCTCATCAGTCTACTGGTAACCCAGGCAATACGTTGTCAGCCTCTGTCTGAAATGAAGCAGTGGGACTGAGAACTGGAAAGATTTAGTCTGTTTTCGGTCAATATGCTGTGTGTTCCCACTGAGGGACTAATGCAGCTGGGCACACATTGACCAGCTCTGCAGTAGTCATTGCGAAGGCTGGAGACACACTCTAGAGGAGCATGTCTCTGTAGATATCAGTGGATTCTGTCTGTTGTTGCTAGGGTTGCTAGGCAACCTTAATATGGTCAAATTGGTAAGGGGAAAGAAAGAAAAAAAATGCCACTCCAGTTAGCGATTGTACACAATTACTAATCGTGGCAGGGGCTTTGGGCTGATTTAGCTTCTTGTTCTCAGTGCAAAGGATGGTGAAGGAAGCAGATGCTCCACGGGGCAGGATTTATGGCTATGCTATATATGAGCTCTGTATTGAACGGTCCCTGTGGAGCTAGGCGCTGGCTTCCTTCAATCCAGCCGGGGCACTCTGACACAGCATCTCCAAGACACTGGCCCTTCTGCCATGGAAGAGAACTGACAAAGCTCAGCTGTATAATACATAGGAAATAACCATACCTTAGCCATGAACATGAGCCATGAACAATTCTGTAGGGGTTGGAATAGAAAGGAAATAGCATGGGCTATTATTGCTTTAGCATGGACTGTGAGGACTATAGTGATCAACCAAAAATAGCACTGGTTTATTAGTGCTTATCTTCAAGCAAGTATTAAAGCACTACTGAACTTTTGTTAAACCCTCGACCCGTAGCATGTTCTTATCTCAGTATTAAGTGCTCCCACAGATGTTAAACATGAATTATCTCTGGCAACATACAGTACAGTTGTATTAAACTACGATTATTTTGGTAGTATACTGCATATTCGCATGTTACTCTCATGTTTGCTTCATAATGTAAATACATCTGAAATTAAGTACAACAACTGATTCTGAAAGCATACAATATTATATTACCAGTAAAGACTGGTAGAGTATATTGAATTAAAATAAAAGTACAGTGCATAGTGACCAAATACAGATCATCTGACAGATCTCTGCCTTATCACCAGGAACACCATAATGTCACCTCGAATGGAAGGGTCACTGGATAAGGATAATGGAAATATTGTTGAAATGATGTGGTCTCGGGTAAACTATTTTACAAACACACTGTATGCCATATACTGTAAGGAGCTTGTATTGCCAATTTGATCATATTCTCCTCAGGTCACAGTGTGAAGAAGGTGAGGGGCTGTCATATACTGTACATACTGTTCTTAATACGAAGTGATAGGAAAGCATTATAACCTATTTTGTGTTGCCCTCACTAAATCAGTTTTATGCAGAAATGAAGTAGTACCTTACAAGACAAAATATAGTTAATAGAGAGAAGAAAAGTAAAAACAAATCACCATGTTATGTAATCAAAATAAAACATTAATTATCAAACCATATTTGGCAAAGTATTCACAAATTGTTGTGTAAACACATTTTGGTTTAGAGATTACAGTACATAACTTGCAACTTACCAACAATTTCAATGGACTCTTTGTTGTAAAGTTTCTTGTTCCAGTAGAGCATCCGAAGAAAAGGAAATGAGGTCAGAAGTACAAGGCAGATACCAAGGAACATGTACCCAGTGAAACCTGCAAAATCAATGCCCTGCAAGACAAAGACAAATGTGTTATATATTTATGTTATGTGTTAATGAATTAAAATAAATACAAAATATATTAAAGTACCCTTGACATTGCAAGCTTAATCAGAGTTGAGTGATAGAGGATTTGTCCTCACTAAAGTTTTATACAGAAATAAGCTTATTTTCTACTGTGTTTTTCTTAGAATATTGACACCTTTTTGGTATACATCTAGCAATTAATTCCAATCTAATTAATCTAATTGTATAACTTAGTTAGCCCTGATGACATGCTGTCATTATTCTAACAAACATTGGTTGCGTACAATAACTGGTGTATGAACTCTTCTACTATTGACAAATGTAAGTCAGTTTTAATAAAAGTCTCTGCTAAATGCAAATGTTTGCACGAAATCTTATGAAATAAATAACAAAAATGTATTTAACATATAATCAAACAAATGCTAAGTAAGTGGGGAAAATGTCATGTTTTATATTGTATGCCCACTCTGTACTAGAAACTGAGATGCAAATAAAAAATAATAAAACTGGATAACAGTGACCTCTACAGGATGTTTTCTAATTTGTTTTCAACATTGAGTATCTTCTATTATTGAGAATTTCTGTAAAGAAGATTCATTTGAGGGTTAACACCACAATAACAATTCAATGGGCTAGAAGAGGGCAGTAGGCCTCACAATGCTCAATTCTTTTGACCGATGACTCACTAAAAACCTAATGTATAGTTGAAGGAGCTATGTTTGGCAGAGTGAGGAAGCAGCATTACTGTAAAACAATATTAAAGACCTTGAGTCCTCTGTTAGATGCCACCCCTCTAAAGTCTGACAAGGGAAGGTAAAACACACATTCTCTATAATTTTCACCCGGAATGCCCCCATTCCAAGCATCAAGCAAATTAACAACCACACAGACAAACACAAACCAGATGAACAGAATACATACATCCAGTTCTTATCATCATCAGTCGAATGCATTATAGGGTTCCTGTCACCTGGGAAACCCGGCCAAAACAAATCGCAATGGATAAGCCTACTGTAAGCTTTGCAGCTCAACCCAAACAGAGGCTACAATGTTACAAAGTCCATAGCTGCAGCATTAAATGTCACATCCTCGAGATCTAACGTAGACTCAGGTTTATGAGAAGAGCCTAGTTATTGCCTCTATGTAACTATGTCATTACTCAAGACTGCTGCTGATAATGTGCTTATTGCAGCAGTGCTATCGTTTGTTTATTTTATTAAGATGTGGTCATAAAAGAGATGAGCAGAAATAGGATGGAAAAATGCAATTATACAATGGTACAGTATATAGATTATCGCCTTTTTGTGCTCCCAGTTTGCCTCTATTTCCAACAAGAGACCGAGGGCAACTCGAAATGTTTTAGACCAATCAATAACGACACATAGGACAACACACAATATCTACAGTGCAATTGTAAAGGCTACATACCCTATCAGTGTGATGTACAATAGTCTTCTAAAGTTACATGCAGTCCAGATGCAGAGCATAGGAATAGGACCTGGCTGTGTGTATAACACATAATGCCATGGTAGAGTATGGCACGGTGACTGCCACTCTGGCTGCACAAAGGCAGACATCTTCAACAAGGTCTCAGCCAAGATGAAAGCAGCTTTGGATAGTGCACAAGACAGCACAAGAATCATTTTTGAGTGTGGTCGCAGGTTGCAGAGCTTCTCGTCCCATTGCATCAGGAGTGATATCGTCTCATGTCTCCCCCACAAAAGCAGCCCGGCTGTGCCAAAAAGGAAAGGGATGAGACCACATGCACACCACTAATAAGAAGTGGTGGCCAGGTGTAAGTGACAGGAGTTGTAGGATGGAGAACCACGTTGTGTTCCCTATGCAGAATCTATGCTGATTTCATCTTAAGTCTAGAATTACTGTATGTCAATTGAATGCCAGTCAGTCGATCAAAATGTATGTTTATCATATTGCATACATAAAAAGACATTGCATACTGAAGCACAATTTACACAATATACTGTAATGATGAGATTTTACAATATATGATCTATTATGGCAATACTGAAACACCGTAAATGTTAACGTACGTATAAACCAAAAATGTGTTTATTAAATACAAATAGCATCTCTGAAACCTATAATTAATCTTCAATGTGTCTCATATTGAACTGGCACTGAAATAGGGAGACATAACTGTTTCCAGTGTTGTCACAATTTTAATCCCAGTGATTTATGATAGTAATGGCAAAAGTCTAAATTGCCCATAAGTGTGTAAACACATGGACAGACTGTGCTGAACAGAGATAACACACTCAACCTCAGCAAACAGAGAAGTCAATCAACTGTATAACACAAACACCTTGCATGATTTATGATGTTAGTGAACATGCTTTGTGTTACATTGGATCATACGTTGAAAACTGCAATATGTTATGTGGGGAATGTGAGTACACTGTATTGATCAGGTTTGGATTGGTTGTCCCACTTAACAACCCAAAATCAACCCCTAAGGGGAATAAGGAAAGATAATTCATAACACCAATGATATGACATCCTAGGAGCTCTGATCCAATCCAAAGCACATGGATGGTTGTTAATTGATCCTGCCCAGTGAAATGCCTGCTGTTTAAATCCTGGTTTGAGGATTTACATTTGATTTCCTACCCTTTAAACCTGTGCAAAATGCTTGAGGACATTATACATTAGCACCAGAGTATGGTGCTACATTGCTAATCCTCGGCAGTGATTTCATTATTTCCCAGGTTAAAAATGTCCATACATTATGATAAAAGGCTGAATCAGTGTGCTCAAAGTTAACTGGACACAATCACACTGTGACATAAAGTATAAAGTACACACAGCATACAGCATGAAAAAACAAAAACACAATTATTGTAGCATTCTGCCAGATGCAGGGAAGAGGGAAGGTCAATGTTAATTACAACTAGCATAACAACTGGGACAAATCATTCATCTTCATCATGGCTGTGTGTATAATCTAGCCTCGCCTGTTGTCATCCTAAAGAAATTGTTAACACACAGTACTCCAATTACACCAGCAAAAGTTAAAGATAGAGCTCTAGAAAGGCCTACCTCCTTGCGCAGGCGCTGGTTTGATACTATAATAACGTTTGGTGGATCTCCAACAGCTGTTGCAGCCCCGCCGATGTTGGTGAAGATTACTTCTGCAATCAGGACATGTCTGGGATCCAGATTAAGCACTTCACACAACCTGCAACATTAGAAGGAGAGAAAACCTCTTTAGTTTTGATTAGATAAGTGAGACATATAGGCTACTGTAATTCAGGAAAGAAAAAAACTTTTTAAAAATCTCATTTTGAGCACGTGATAATTGACTGTACAGAATGAACATATTTGAATGAATGAATTATAGACTTTAGTTGTTCGATTATTAGGCTTAATGTGTAGATTTAAGATATTTTCAGGGTTGTGGTGTACACAGACAAGATAGAAAGCGGAAAAAATTACATTTTCAGCAAATGGCTTATCGTGAAATACAAATTAAACTCTCTCAACAATTCAACCATTCACTATGCAGAAAGGTCTTTCAGATGTGACAACGTGCTATTATATAGTAGTATCATTTTCACAAGTACTGTATTTCAATGCTGTGTTGGGGCAGCAGCCAGTTACCTTATGGTGACCGGGGTGAAGAGCATCATAGTGGTGACATTGTCTAGGAATGCAGAGAGAATGGCTGCAATCAGGCAGAGGATGATGATCATAGGCCATACTCTTCCTCTGGACAGCTGGTAAGCCTGAAGTCATACCCCAGAATCAAGATAACAGCAGCTCAGAAGCTACTAAAAAAGTATTTATTATTTACTACAGAAATAATGAAGACTGTGTGTTTCTTACCTTGATATAGATCCATATACAGACATGTTACATGCTATATTCAGATGTTATAGTGGTATTGCTACTGTATATTCTGTTATAGGGTCGTTTTCTAATAAAGGTTGATTACGCTGGCTCAACTGGATCTACTTTCGCCTTCAGAAATGAATATAATATAAACAAAACCCTCTAATCTTCAAAATCACTACGGCTCCATTTTTGGTTATCATTTCATGTTATGTTTTGAACAAGATTATATTTGAGGTAAAAGTATGTTTTTGGATACTCTAACTATGGAAGGGAATGGAGAGTGACCAAAACACTGTCCACATCCAAATTTAAAAGTGTGTGGACTATGGAGTGTAAAAAAGCATGTCCAATTTAAATGCCCAGTAGCTTTACACCTGTTCATGCATTATGAAACCTGGAACTCAGGTGAAATTCGGCAGAAAACTCAAATTTATCTCCAAACTTTCCCTGATTAATGTTGCATCACCAAAACAAGACTATGCAAACAAACTGTTAATAGCCTTGAATTAATTATATGCTAATGTCATTCAGTAAACAGATGTAGATTCCAATAGAGAAACATCAACGTTTAACCAATAAAATTATAATAATGCAGTGACCTTTAAAATGACCATAGCAACCACAGGCCCTATATGGCTCAACGGGAGAAATCAATAGCTACTCATATATATCCATTCACACTCACACATATTCTTATGTGTAATCTCAGTCCCCTTATTAAGGCCTTAGGGGAGTCTCGGGGTGGCCTCACAATGTGAGGGCTGCTTAGCTCTCCATGAGATGGTATTTTAATTTGGAGATCAAGCCCTTGTCTGAAACCTTGTTCACCTCATTCATGAATCCACATGCCCTCTCTGTGCTCTGCTCTGAAGGACAAATTATTTTGCCCCTTATCCACAAATTGAACATTGAGGAGCATTCTTTCTTCAACAGAATTTTCATATAATAACACACGGCTTTCCACAGATGTTGAAAGGTCCTCTTATTGCCAATGATGAAAGATACATTTTACCACTTGCATTCATTTTTTTCTCATGTTAGATTTCCATTTGAAGGGATAATTGAGATAATTTAATTTCAAAGGGATTTATAAAACGAATTCTCACATTTATGAAGTCTTAACGTCAGAAAATATGAATGGTCGTGAAAATGTATTGAATGTTTTTGTCATGTACACATTGCACAAGATGTGATAATGGAGCTGTCAGAAAGTCTTCGTATTAAGAAGGTAGTGTAAGATTGTGTTATTATACAGACAACTCACCTTTACAGCGCAATAGTCAAAAAAGCCAGTCTCAGAGAATATAGCAACTAGTATCATCTGTAATAAAAGGGTGAAAACATTTGTATAGGCATATACATTGATAGGCATACATTGATATCAGATTAAAACAGGAGCTAATGAGAATGTGACATAGGCCTACATACTGTACAGAGCCTTCAAAATCACACATTTTACTGTGTAACCCAGGAACACTTAATTTCCTGCATTCTGGTGAATCTCTATGCACGAAATTCACATCAATGATATATTAATTTAGCCTAATTTTAATTAATTTACTAACCCCTGGAGTAATTGTTTTAGGGGTACTGAAATGCAATTTAGTAGTGCTTGGGCACACCTAAATCTTTTTCTTAAAGATATCAAATGAACTGGCACAGAAAAAGTGATGCATATTCTGATAAATGGTCACACTACAGTTATCCTGTGTCTGTCACAAATTAAGCCTGTTCAATTCAGCATTTTTCTTCTACTGTATAATAACATTTCAGACATAGTCTTCAATCATTTCAGACTTGATTGGATGTCAGTTGTTTCCATGGAGACATGGCTTTCAAGTTATAAAGATCACAAAATGTTTCCCTTCATAGAATAATGTTAATAAAGAATATAAAAAAGTACTAGATATCAGAAATATAAGTATTTTTTCATTACAATGACAATTGTTTTCAATTAGCACAGCAGTTATAATTTGTGTGCTGAAACCATAATAATGTACTGTAGTTCTTCAATAACATCATAATTGTATAAAATGTAAATGTTTTCTTACCATGCCAAACAGAAGAGCTAGCGTTTCATAGTCAATCCATTCTACCACAGTCACCAAGCTGGGCCGCTGGATAGGAGACAACATTGAACACTTTGATCTACTGTAAATGGACTTCCAGTGACAAGTAAAACATACTATGGAGCAGGTAGCCTTTAGAGCATCTTGCACAAGGATGTTAGTTTTAGAGTTAGGTTGCGGGTGAAATGGATCCTTTTCAGCTGGCAAAACTTTACCTGTAAGTTCTTTGTTGTATTGGTAAATACCGGTACAATTCTTTTTTTTTTTTAAAACAATTATATTCTAATGAAACAAAATTACGGCATTTCTTAATTATTAAGTTCAAATGTATTTATTCGAATTTGATTATTAAACAGCAGTGAACTGAACATTCAATTACATAAAACTGTAACTGGAAGAGAAATTTGCAGGTGGCTGAAATGCAACAGAATCAGACTTACATCACCAATGACAGCCAGAGCCGATAAGGCAGCAAAAGAACCCAGCATGGAAGCCAGAGTGCGGTGGACAATCTGAAAGTTTGCAAGATATATCACAGAAATAAAAAAGGAAGTTTAAATAAACACACACTCACATGTACATACATAATGTATGTGTATGTACATGTCCTGAAGTATTTTTTGAGAGTTTATGCCTTATTATCTACTGCACAGTATCTTCCCTGAACTTTCAGTTACATTTTCAATTATGTTTCAGCACAGGCTCAAAACCCTTGAAGTGACAAAGATGATGGAATCGGATGCACAGAGCCTATAACTACAGTGTGCAGTCGTCTTTCATGGCTTGGTTTTGACTGCCTCATAATGGATTTGTCACAGAACCTTGTGCATAAAACCTCAGCAGGTGTACTGTACATAAGGGATTTATAGGTCATATCATCATATGAAATCCTAGTAATATATAATGTTAAGACCTAATAATTTAAAGACCTAATATCTTTAACTAAACAAAGTATGTGTGTGTGTATGTGTGTGTGTGTGTGTGTGTGTGTGGACATTTTACACTTGCTATACATTGCCTAAAATTACAGCTGGGATTAAAATGTAACTTTGTTACAGTCTGACAGAAAAGGAGGTTGAGCATCATTGGATGTATGCCAATGTACCTCAAATATGATAAGAATGTATACCCCAGTAATTAGGCAATGTACCTCAAAGACG
>JAODUG010038788.1:0-17465 GCA_027564795.1 Aphredoderus sayanus
GTGTGTGTGTGTGGGTGTGTGTGTGAGTGAGAGAGAGAGAGAGAGAGAGAGAGAGAGAGAGCGCGAGAGCGAGAGAGAGAGGTGTGGGGTGGGGGGTGTAATTCCTAAAACCATCTAGTTGGAGCATGTGCACACAGAGGCACAGACACACACACAGGATTTTAGTCTTTCGGGGATGGCGGGGATGGGACTGGATGTTTGGGCTTGATGTTTTGCTTTCCCAGGTGCTTGTTTGTGGTTGTAGGGTTGGGCTGATGGGCGTTACATGGGATGGTATTATTACATTGTTGTTGTTTTTAAAGTATTTTTTTAATGGTTTTGTATTGTGATGCACTTTGTGTTACATGTATTGAAAAGTGCTCTGTACATAAAGATTTATTGATATGAACACATATGAAGAACACTATGTCCTCGATCCTCCCCAAATGTGAAGAATCTCTGAGTCATCCTGGACAGCCAACTGCCCTGCAGCTATATTGTTGTTGTTTTTAAAGTATTGTTTTTAATAGTTTATTAGTGTGACACACTTTGTGTTACATGTATTTGTATGAACAGTGCTATATACATAGATTTATTGATATGAACACATATGAAGAACACTATGTCCTCGATCCTCCCCAAATGTGAAGAATCTCTGAGTCATCCTGGACAGGTAACTGCCCTGCAGTGGCACAATGACCCATGCCTGTAGACTGTCCCTCCCAAGCAGCAGCAGACGGATAGGCTGTTCCATACAGCAAGAGATGTGGCGCAGCTATACTATGCACTTTGTCTTTCTTAATTGGGAGCTCCAACAATTCACAACAGTTCCTTTGCAAGTGATGTTCATGGCCCATTTGGACAAGCACAGCAGCCCACTTGAGATCATTAAGAACGGAGTATTTATGATATCCTCAAATAGTAAACTGCTATAGTGAAATACAGTAAATATCAGTATTTGTTGTAATATCTCATGTGTCTCTAGTCTGCAACATTGTTAAACATAGTTTTATTAATTATGTTCCAGTATATACAGCAAACAAGGGTAATTTACAGTTAATGATAGGTATGGAGTCAGATGTATATAAATAGTGCAGTTGAATAAAAATGCAAATAAATGAAACCTTTAAGTTTGACCAATTGCTTTACAGATTTTCTCAATTGCTTACAAGCATCGAACAATACAGAAACCACCTTAAAAAAACTATCCACAGTGTGCATTAGCAACATGCATTGGTGCACAACATTTAATCTCACCCCCAAAACTCCCTAAAACCACCAAAACACTCACTCAGAAACACACATTGTCACACACAACACACTGACTTAAAAAACATTAAGAGATCTTTACAGTCATATTGTACATTTTAAAATGGTTTTTCAAATAAATCATAAGAAAAACACCTCACTGTATTGATTGTATACTGTAATGTATAGGGAACAAGAATGAATCAGAAATGCAGCAATTTCATGGAATATCCTTTATGTTTTTCATATCTTTGCACATGGAAAATTATATTTTTTAAATATAAAAAGTTCAAACAAAAGATTCCAGGGCTGCAATCATAACAAACCAACATCAACATCTAGAGTATGTATGTGTAAGTTCAACCTATCACATACAAGTTCACCCTATCAACATCACATCTGATGTCTTCTCTGGCAATGCACCCTGGGAAACATCTTCTGGAATGTCTAATCCAACCCTGGCAGTCTTGAGCAAAAGTGTCTCTTCTCCATTCATGGCATCCAATAAGGACATCTGGTCATGAGGATGGTGGTCATACGCCACCTCCACGCAGAAAGAAACTCCTTTATGGGGTTAAGGAAGGGGGAGTATGGAGGCAGGAATAGTACTGACATCCTGGGTTGTGCAGCAAACCAGGCCATGACGGCAGCAGAGTGGTGGAAGGCCACATAATCATACACAACAACAAAGATATAGGTAGTTTCTTGATCCATGTTTCCAAACTGGAGTGAACTATTCCAAAGATGACCTCTATCATCTTTGGAATAATGTTCAGCAGAAACTGCAATCAGCTGTGTTTGTAATTAACAATATTCTGCTAACTTTTTTTAAATATTTCAATCAAGTTACTGCAGAAATGCACAACAGTTGACATCATTCTGTTTTGAATGTGTTTTTAACAGTTTTGAGAACCGTAAGCATTTGAGAAAACATGCTGGGAATATATTGTTTTGTAGGTGGTGGAGTATGTATGAGAAGAGAGTCCATGGGTTTTGTGGATTGTGTTTATTGAATGCATTTTGTGTGAAGGCAATGTGAAAATATATCCACAGTTAGGTTCACATACACTTCCGTATTGCTGACTGTGTTGTTAATGTAACATTTGTATTGTTCGAGGCTTGTAAGCAATCAAGAAAAACTGTAATTAATCATTTGTTTTACTACCAGTATGTTGACATCCACATTACAAGCTAATGTTTTTCAAGTGCCTCACATTTCTACATGGACAAACACTGTGAGAATCTACCCAAGGCATGGCCGGATTAGCACACCATAGGGCCTATGGGCAAGCAAATACTAAAGGCAAACCAGAGGACCTAGGGGTGGGAGAGACAAATACTTTGTGTTTGGCAGACCGGTTAGGACAGGTACACAATTACCATTATTTAAATGTTTAAACATCCACACAACATGATTTAAAATGAATACATAATCTTACATTTACATGTCAAGATACATGCACTTGTAAATGTGGTCACTACGCACAGGACCATCCTAGGCTGTAGGATTGTCTAGTGGTCTGGGTGTTTGCTTCTCAGCTGGAGGTTGTGGGTTCAAGCCCTGGAGCTGGACTACCTGCAACCATCCTTGGGCAAGATGTCTAACCCCAACTGCTCCCAGTGGTTAGGTGCTCCTTGCATGGCTTGCACCGCCATTGGTTTGTGGATGTCCAACTATGACAAATGTACTACATGTAAGTTGCCAAATCTGCCAAATGCCGTAAAATGTAACTGCATGTGTAAGTTATACACACGTTCACATTGATATACTGTAGCCTATAGGAAATGGTTGGGGCCAACAATGGAGGACTTCCCACTATTGGAGGTTTTAGAAGTAAACAAGATGTTCATAAATTGTATTTGGCATTGGAAAAGTGCAGCCAGTTCTTCTCTACTTGTCAAGACACTCTCAATAGCAGAAACATTTATTATATGTATCGTATGTAACACATATGCATGTTAGTTATAGTTGATACTGTACTGTAAATGGATGGATGGAGAATTTACAGATTTTTTGTTTGCTTGCTTGTTTGCTTAAAAACACTTTTCAAAACAATTAACACAGGCTGAAACTGAAGCTCACTGGCCAAAATGACATGCTTTAACAAAACAAAAGCAAATATTATACATCAAAAAATACAACAAATTACTAAATCATTAATCATTACACAATGGACTACAAAATACAACTATCTGTATACAGTAAGAACCTATACAACCTATAGCTTTTGTACTGTATTCTTTCTTCACCAAAGGACCATTTTAAGCAAGATCTTAAATACTCAGAAACAACATTACATTATCTCTGGAAACAGTGCTATTTTGCAAATGTGTTAACACATTTTAATTTGTTTCCCACATTTTTCACATCCTTTTTGTAGTTAAAACACAATTTCTGAAACATTGCTCCATTTCCTGAAAACATTACAGTTTTTCTCAATTGCTAAAACACAATTTCTGAAACCTTGCTCCATTTCCTTAAAACCTTACAGTTGTTTTGTGAATGCTTAAGCATGATTTTTTGTCAAAACAGTACACACAATTCACACAACCATTCACACAAGTAGCAGAACACCTCAGATTGTTTGCAAAATGAAACACTTATTTAAAAAAGATATAATAATTTGTAAAAACCCAATTTTGAGCCGCAAAAAGATTGTGCAGATCTGGACTGTAGTTTTGCTCCTTAAGTGTAAGGTTTCACTAACTGTGTGTTATATAACATTTTAGTGTGTAAGCAATTGTAAAAAAAAACTGTAATGCTTACAGTAATAAGTTATCATATTTTATCTAATAAAGCCGACAAGAATTTATAAAAATACAAGACACACAATAGATTCATATTAATTTAGTTTCTTTGTAAAAATCCTCTATGTATGTATTTATGCAATATGCTCTATCTATGTCATCATTCACACAAGGGTTAACATCAACCATGCTACGTTAATGTAATGGTCTGCAGAGGGCCATGTGTGGTGATAAAGGACTGGGTGTGGTCTATTGCTGGCGCAGTGGCACATTACTGTGTTTGGACATTAGATTTAGACAGTGCTGAATCACAAAGGCCTGTAATAGTGTACGTGATAATATCACAACCGGAATGGGACCTTGTGGACTTACAGTAATGCTGAAGGCAGTGTTATGATCTAGTATTATTAGGGCCAAGTAACGTAGAACTAATGCTCACGTAATCTGTTAATCCAGCATCTCGTTGATTAGCCAATTAGTCATTTAAAATATTTGGCGACATTTGCAACCTCACGTTTTAAGTATAAAAATACTGTAGTCTATAATGTTTTACTATTTTATGTAACATTGTATTGTATTGTATTTTAATAATATAAATAGTGAAGGGACATGAAACATAAAACAATAGATATAATGATAGTCCGTAATTTCCTAATTGAGAGTTGCACACTCCACACTGTGTAAATTAGCACATGGGCTATCAACAGTCTGTGATCAGAAAAATTAGCTCCCATATGTTCCTGGCCTGAAGCCTTTTAACCATAATGTTGTATTGTTAATTACAGTAATAACTCGCTGGTGACGTGGTTAAGACCGTGACGAATAGAGGCTGGTCGTGCAGGCGTAGCACTGCAGAGTGCATATATTGAGCGAGCGGTAGTAGGCTATATGGCGCACAGTTGAAGTTGACTTGAATAAGAGCTACTTGTTTGCACCACCTCTATGTCCTTCCAGTCTTCAAACCCTCCAGAATGAACAGCCACTGCAACGGGAACGGTAGCAGCGTTGCGGTAGAGTTTCACTGCAACAAAGATTTCAACGACCTCCCCATTAAATCGAAGAAGGCAGCGGCGTTGCGTAAAAACGAGACCTCCTGCAAAGATGCCGAGGATGAGTCCAGGTTACCCGCGATCGAAGCCGCGTACACTAGCATCCTGCGCGAACTTGGAGAGGACACCGACCGACAAGGGCTGTTGCGAACTCCCTTACGCGCAGCCAAAGCCATGCAGTTTTTCACCAGGGGCTATCACGAGAGCGTTTACGGTTAGTGTAGTCTTTCAGATATAGCCTATTAACTCTGTTAGTCTTTTGGTTTACCGTTGCGCTTTCCAATTTTCTTTGGATTTCGCGGTTATAAAGATCTTATTATGTAGGCTAATGGTCCTGGATAACCTAGGCCAATGGTCCTGGATAACACACACACACACACACACACACACACACTGCATTACTATGTGTCGTTAATGAAACCATGTTATTTTTGTCCAGTTATTCCCTGATTGACAAATCAGATCCTGTAAAATGATTAACATCTCCAAAAAGCCAGTCACTGCAGATAAACAGATCCTTGTATTTCAGAGAAGTGCTACTGTGTGTGTGTGTGTGTGTGTGTGTGTGTGTGCTGTGCTTGTGAGTGAGAGTAAGAGAGAGAGAGAGAGAGAGAGAGAGAGAGATTAACAATCATAATTTAACTTTTATATTAAATTCCAGCATTCAAAATGTGTATATCCACACAGACATCCTGAATGGTGCCATTTTCGATGAAGAGCACAATGAGATGGTGATTGTTAAGGACATAGACATGTTTTCCTTGTGTGAACACCATCTGGTGCCTTTCTTTGGCAAGGTAAAAGTCTGTTTGTTATCTGTTATAGACAGAAATGTGTTTCTGTCTATTTGTGCAATGTTTAAATGAGGACATTTCAAGTTCCCCAATACACCATTAACTGTGTTGCCTGCAGGTGCATATTGGCTATGTGCCAAACAATAAAGTGATTGGACTAAGCAAGCTGGCAAGGTATTCACGCACACACACACACACACACACACACACACACACACACACAATCAATAAATCAAAATCAATGCTTTATTTATAAAGTGTACCAAACTGCTGTGCAGTTAAAATAAAGCAATACAATAATTTAAAAAAGTCTTAAAAAGAACCTCTATGTTATACACACACACACACACTGAGCCGGCTGGGGCCTTGTCTGTACATTTCTGATGTTAGTTCCGGCCCACTGCGTTCTTCTGTTATCTTAATGCATTGACCTGGAGGCTTAGACTCTAAGCCATATGGCCAATATCCAGTCCCCTCACCATTTTCTCATACGCACCCGTATGAGAAAATCCCTTCAGACCTGTGGGAATCGCCCTCAGTATTATCATAGTCGCTCTGTCTGTCTCCTTCTAGCCTTTCCTCTTTGCTCTCGCTTAACTTTCAACATCCCAGCATCAGTGCGTTTACAAGGCCAGACACACAGACATTGAAGGGATCATATGGGTATTACGAACATTTTGCCTCCATCATCAGTGAACACAAGACACAGATTTTAATTCTTGCTGATTGTTGCAGAGAATCAGTACGATTCTTGCTGATCGAACTGATTTTGATTAATTCAGAGTGAATGGAGCGACTGTAAGTTGATGTCTGCACATGACTGATTTATCCAAAGGTTTTTATTAAATCATCACTAACCTGGTCTTCTTCCTGGGTTTGTTTTCTGCAGGATTGTGGAAATCTTCAGCCGAAGGCTTCAAGGTAAATTTTTCATATGTTGTGCTCTATCTGGATGGTGTGAAGGGTGAGGAGGGTATTACTTTAAAGATATAGTAAGCGATTGTAAGCTAATATACTTTTTGTCAAGTATACCAAATCTTTCCTTGTGGTCCGCTGGTTTACCATTCTTTCTGCCTACTGAAAACATATTCCGATACTTCTTCAAATATCAACAAGATTTCTCCAGAATTGCTTACTATACCTTAAGACATAAGACACACCACCTTACAACATATTATATAATTTGCCAAAATCTAACCCGTCTGCCCCTTCAGTTCAGGTGCATACACACACACACACACACACACACACACACACACACACGCTCACACACACACACACTAACCATTCACAATGAATGCCCATGCCTTTACAGTTCAGGAGCGCCTGACCAAGCAGGTTGCCATGGCGGTGTCAGATGCCCTGCAGCCCAAAGGCGTGGCTGTCGTCATTGAAGCAGCGTGAGAACTCGCGCTCACACAGACACACACACACACACACACACACACACACACACACAGTCACCGTACACAGTGAATGCCTCCATTTTTTTTAAGCCTCTCAGAAGCTGCCCTCTCGTGCACGTGCAGATCATGTGAGCGGGTCATGCGTGTCGGCTGTAGGCCTCAACAGAATTCCAGACATCATGCACATGAGTAAGTCACACGCAAGGTGTCGGTTGTAGGCGCCACACCGACTGTGTGTGTGTGTGTGTGTGTGTGTGTGTGTGTGTGCGTTTTCAGGCACATGTGCATGGTAATGCGCGGTGTCCAGAAGATGAACAGTCGCACCGTGACCAGCACCATGTTGGGGGTTTACAGGGAGGACCCCCAGACCCGAGAGGAGTTCCTCACTCTAACCAGGAACGTCTGAGTGGCCTTCCCCTCCACCCACCACCACCACCACACTGCCCTTCCACACACACACACACACACACACACACACACACACCTTCCCGTGCTGTGCACCATGCTGCCTGTCTACTCTGGAATGGCTGGGGATCTGCTCCTGGCATCTGCTGACTCCTTAAAGAATGAACTGAAGCCAATTGGTGGGGGGGAGGGGTCTCTCTCTCATACACACTATTATATTTGTAAAAGGGGGCTTAATGATAATTTTTAAGGAAAACTAAATTCTTTGCACTAATCACTGTGAACTAAAGAGAGAATGTGAGTCTTTGGTGCCTTTAACTACCCTCATCATAGACACTTTAGTCTTATAAGGAAATATTCATATATTTAGAGGTCTATGTTTTAATATTGCAATATATCGGTATTTTATGTTGGCAATTTCAGAGGTGCCTTTTGAAAAAGTAATGTATTATCAGTTGCAGGCTTCACCGTCTTGTAGCTTTATAAATACTGGCCAATGGATAAGAGTACGCACAAACAGAAATACTTGAGCGATCCATTTATACTTTTTACAAAATACATTTGTAAATATTAGTTGCAATGTAACAAATTTCATTTGTAGAATACCACATTTGTGATAAGATTGCAGTCATTTAGTATGTTGGGTTGTTTTGTCAATTAGTACTGCATTATACTGATTTGTGATGTACACTACCTTTAATAAATACGGTTAAAAACAATCACAATGCAGGTTTTTGTTTAATGATGGTAAAAGTGATAACTCCAGCTCTTTGCACAAACGTGTTCACAAAAACTGTTCATATATATATAGGTTAATAAACTGAATATAGACCAAATCATGGTTCTTGTCTTGACAAGAACCATGATAAAGTTGCCCATAAAGTGGACAGCACCCCCTGAATGATCTATAAGAACAATGAGCTATAACAACTTGAATCTCAGGGTTCTATATTAATGTATTTATTCAGTAGCCACATAATTCATATTGTCAATAATGTACAACACAGACAGACTTTATAAAGACAGTGAACACAACATTGGCTTCCTGTCCTAGGGATTTGTTTATTTTAGCAAAAACAACCTACTAAATGTATCTGTATGAAGACTGATGCTTAAATGTAAGTTGCAATCCCACCCATATAAGCAGACATAAAACGAGTATGCATACAAAGGCCTAGGTGAGAACATGGCCTTCAAATATCATAAGCCTGTTGCCAAATCTCTTAGACAACCAGTGAACTATAACGGCTAACCTGACATAACAGTCACACCTAAAATTACATGCAATGGTTACAGCATGCTGTTTCAGTGCATTATTATCTCATAGCATCTAAACTACCAGCAATTTATAACATAATAAGCTCAAATTAATACAATATTTCCTCTGTGCAAAAGGAAAGACTAGATCTGCCAAATGTAATAATATGAATGTTTTATTTTGGTCAAAAATAAAACTTATTCAATTAAATACCAAATTATAAAAATAAATCCTGTCAGAACAGTTCTAAAAGTTCTAAATCTAAATGTGCCACTAAAACCCATTGCCTTGGCCAGAAAAACAGGATGGGTTAATAGACAACAGGGCTTTCCTGGGTATTGCCACTTTAAGCAAGGAGTTGCAGCCATCTCAACATGAATCATAAACACGTGCACACCTACAAACACACGCACACCTACACACACACGCAGGAGCATGCACTCGCACACACAATTGAGATAGATTAGGGATTAAGCCGAAACTGTCTGTCACTTGCTCCCATACTGATAACAGGGAATTGGTAGAAGGGTACGGTGGCAAAACCTTAAAAGATGAAAGTGACCCCCCACCCCCCACTCTGCATTCATCTTCTTTAAACCTCATCTCTTGAGACGACAGCAGGTTCTATCTGTATACTGTCATACAGATGTTTGTTTGTAGTTCTTGGTGTCCAGAACCTTCTTCCCACACATAGCACAGATCCCTGGAGAGATTATAAGGAAACAATAATAAGGCAAATTGCTTCATGGACACACAGAATCAGAAATATCTGTGCACTTACAAAACAATATTGTTTTGGTTTTGGTAAGATGTTTCAAGGTAAGGTGTTTTATTAGTCTGGTGCAACTTGAATTTTTGTGTACTGTACCAAATAATAATTTGGTATTATAAATACCAGAAATTACTCGAGATTAGAATGATTTGCGCCTATTTAGAAGAACACCAGATACGTTTAGGTAAGATTAGCAATCAACAGAGACTATGTATCTTAGGGGACAAATAGGATAACAGGAATAAAACAATTGTCATCTGTAAATCATACGGCAAACAGATGTTCCCCCTTTTCACATAGAAATGTATTAGGTTGTCAAATATGTCTAATGATGATTATTTCTTCAACTGAAAGTTCCTACCTTTCTTGTATGCACACCCCTGGCAGTAGTGTGATCCTGACTGATGGACTGAGCTCTTACAGATCCTGCAAGTGGCAAATCCAGACTTGCTGTAAGGGTCAAACCTGGAAACCAAACCCAAACGAAAAAACAAGTGTAAATGCCAAACCAAGAGTATGATTTTAGTTATTTCAATCCCTTCTCCTTACCTAGCCTTCTTGGATGTCAACATCTTGTTCTCATTTAGCTTACGCCCGCCACTCTCTAAATTGAATTAAATTACAAATCAGTGAAACGCTTAAAAGTACATCTTGGAATAGTGGGTCACTTGGACCCAGCTATCGGCTTTATAGCTAGTTAAATGAAATGAATGGTCACGTCACTAATTCACCTGTAGTGTTACGCGCTCCATCCTTCCAAGTGTCTGGGGTGATGACCTTACCAAGTTTCTTTTCACCTGTTAGTGACAAGGACGTCAATAAAAACATTACTGCTAACGCACCCACGGATTTGCATAACATATGTTACTGCACATAATACTGTTTTTGGAGTGTGTGGCTTCATGAATGAAAATAATAACTAAATGAAAAACGTATTTGTATGGAAACTTCAAAGATCACAGATGTGTTTAGATTAGCCATATGATGCTAACGTAGCTAAAAACACACCAAATACGCCGTTGCTATTGTCACCGTCTACCTTGGGTTCAGTCTAAAAAAACTCTATACAGTACGTCATAACACGTCTTACATTTTTCGCAAACCATTTTTTAATCTTGTCTTGTTTATTAAATCCTGTGAACGCCTTGTTATGTAGGACTATATTTCCGAGACTCTGTTTTTCCCTTTTCTGCTTCTAAATCGAACTGTAATGATTGGTCGTAGTCCTGCAATTCTGAAATCTCATTGGATGGCACAGAATTCTTTCACAATAAATCCCGGATAACAACCCTAGAATAGCAACCTGAAACCTGAAACATCTCGCTTCAAAATAAAAGACTACAACGAGTTGTGACAGAAATATGAGCTTTATGTTTTCACAACAACAACAAAAATAAATTATGATTATTACCTTTCCACAATTAATACAATTATGTTTAAAGTGATACAGTATGAACATGTATGTACATTATAACAGTATTTTTATTGTCAATATATTGTGACGATCAGGCGGAAGTGAGTCTCCTATAGCTGTCTTCTGTGTTTACGGAAGAAAGGTTGAATGAACGTTCACTAATAGAAAATCTGAAGGTCTTTTAGTTTCTATGTATTAATGCTTTGTAGGTGCTAGAGACTCTTGTCATCATGTGGGACCACGAAATTAGATCCATGGCGTCCTCACACGTCATCGTCGCCTCCTCGGTGTTTATGGCCACCGTTGTACCTGCGGTCCTCGTGCAAGGGTTCTCGGTGTACGGCACACACCTGCTGTGGCTGTATTCGGTAGCAGGATCCGTGACAACAGTGAACATCGCCGTCTTCTGGTTGCTCGGCATCAGCCAACCGACCAAGAGGCACACGCTCAGCTATAAGGTAGGTTGCCACTCACTCCTAGCATTCACTGTCCTTCAGTGAATATTTCCCGATTGCTCAACCCTTTCTTTTTTAGCTGTCGAGGTTGGTTCGCTGTTGTCTCTACCTCGTCCTGTCCTGCCTGTTTTATCATACAGTTTTGATTCTGTATGGAGCACCGTTGATTGAGTAAGTAACTTTATTTTATTTTATTGTGTAAGTAAGAAAGAAACAAATTAAAATAGATAAACATTATTATGTGTAATCTAGTAGACCTGTGTGTAATCGCAAGGAATGTGGGGTCTGAGGGGAACTGCGAGGTTCACATTTTTTGTGTGTTTTAGATCAGCCCTGGAGACTTTTTCATTGGCTGTGCTGTTGACCTCCCTAACTACGCTGAGATGTATATGTGTCCTTGGCCCCAATATCCAGGCCTGGATCAGAGTGTTCAGTCGCCATGGGTAACTCTAAAATTAATATATTTTTCTCCATATGCTATTTCTTACCCATTTCTAATGTATTATGCACCAGATTACATTCCCTGCTTTGTATGGTGTACATGTAAATATAGATAATTGAGTCGGTCTAGATTAAAATGTTCCTCTTTTACTATTTGTGTCCAGAGCTATGTCTGTGTGGGATACATCTCTGCAGATTACAGTGGCCTGCACAGTAGTAGGTGCTTGGGTAGGAGCCTTCCCTATACCCCTAGATTGGGACAGGCCTTGGCAGGTAAGCATGCAACCTCATAGGTACACATGTACATATGGACACAATCACATTTAAGTATATGTATGGCTATGGATGTATATCTATTCATGTTTAAGTAGCCTTTAAGCAGATTGATGAAGAAACATCAATGTGGGATCATATTGTTTAAATGTATAGTCAGCGATTGTAAGATGATACACTTTTTGTCAAATTCAGCGAATATCTACTCACAGTCTGCTAGCTGACTTTCTGTGTGCCTAAACAGCTCTAGCTCTGTAAATAGGAACACAAATATCAACAAGCTTTCTCCAGAAAGACTGACTATACATTTTAATTAGATTGGGTCCAAATATGTTGTGATCTGTGTATGGCATCTTGGGCTATGAATGGGTTTGTTGTGGGTCAGGCTCATGCGGTTGTACTTCCTGTAGGTGTGGCCTGTTTCCTGTAGCCTGGGTTCCTTGATTGGCTTCCTTACCGGCCTTGTCGCCGCACCAGCATGGATCCACTATCATCGCAAACAGCTCACCTACAAGTGCAAGTGATGGGACTTAATGAATCTGTGTGTGTGTGTGTCCGAGTATGAATGTCACTTCACGGCTTGCATTGCTGCCGTATTCCATTGGCATTTTAATGAGTATTTATTGGGAGAGGTCAGTCTATTTGCCTGCTAGCTGGAAATCCAATTTTGGTAATGTCATTACATGTCTGAGCAAAGACATTATTTTGGTTTAAGGTTTAAGATGTTCCTAAACATTTTTGACATAAATAAAGTTCTGTTTGTTCTGTAAATATGTTTTTGTGTGCTCTGTCTGGGGACAGAGGTAGAAAAAAATAAAAAAGAATGTATTTTTGTTGAAAACATTTAAAGTGTAACCCAAGTTTGAAAAATGCTAAAAGTGCGGAGAGGAGAGGGGCTGTGAGAGGTGTGTGTGTGTGTGTGGGGGGCATTATCATCAGTGTAAACATTTAAATGTCATGATGTACAAGGGTTTTATACAGAGATGGCATGTTGAACTAGCCTGGTGTAACCAGACCTAAAATTCACTTGGTGAATAGGGTCTGGACACGCTCCATTAAGAAGTGTTCACAGTTGTTGCCTCCTACTGGGCGTAGATCTCTGGTTAATTCTGAAACTATTAGACAGCCTTTAACCAATCGACATGGCTAGGGTTAGGGGTTAGGTTTCGCTTCATCTAGCTTCATCTCAATCACCAATTTGAAACATTTGAGCATCATCCAACGTACCCACCCCCATGGATGCTGATTGGTCCATCATCAGGATGACTGTGTGAACACTAAATTGAATAGGGTTTCCAGACCATAATCTGAAAACTGACCTGAGAGCAATAGTCAGGCAGAGCCATTAAAAATTGTTCAACCCATAAAATGCCGATTTATATAAAAATTGGAAATTTGTCAATATTAACATCAGCATGTGCCTCGCTCATCACAGTTGATTATGTTGTGTGGGTGTGTGTGTATTTCTCTTTTTTTGGGGGGGAAGAGAGGTGCAATTCCTAAGACAACAATAAAGAAAGCCAGTATTAGAGTTTGGCATATTCAAGTGCTGGCAGGAAACTGTTGGAGGCACTTTCGGATAAGTGTGTACAAGTTCAACATGTTCTTGTTCATGTGGATACCCACAATCACTGTTGGTGCTTCATCTGATGCTGACTACTGATGAATAGATCAATTTTAATCATATCTAATCCCCATCCTACCATTTTCAGCAGGCCTTCACATTGACTTACTTTCATTTGAAATACATTAATTTCATTCTTCCTGCCTCCCGTGCTGCTTGTTCTCATCACAATCATTAATAAGAATGAAACCTCCATTTCATTGCTGCATCAGGGGCCAAGTGACAGAGAGTGATGTAGTTTTTAAATTCAGCTTTTCCAACATCCAATACCTTGGACACTTGTAATGTGATAGGCCTTGAATAATTACATTCTGGGGAGGCGAGAGGGAGTGTTTGGGGCAAAGTGGAGGATGATCAAACTACAATCATCTTTCCAATGTGATTTTCCCTGAAATAATACTGGTGTCTGGTGCTGTTGGGGTTGGTAAGATCTGTTTAAAACCAGTGCCACGGGGCAGAGGTGTTAATGTGACAAAGGTTTCCACAAACCCCTGGCCAGGTCAGGCCGAGGATAACAGCCTGGGGTAGGTTTCACAAGAGAGCCGATGACAGACAAACTTTGGAAACCTTCTGAGTACAGGTGGAAGAGCAATCAACACGTCTTGTTCAACCTGGCCTGCATTCAACCCCACACTGTTAGCTCTATTACCTTTAGTTCCTACACCTTCTATTTTCAATGCTTGACTTTCATACCTCATTGCTTTCGAAGAGCAGTGGAAATGCAGTATGGATTGGGGTGTCAGGGCCCTTGGAGAATGAGGTTGTGAGATTACTTATTTCGCCCTGGCCTTAACAAATCTACCCCCAGTTTATATTATTTTGTACTTTAGTGATAGTACAGGGGATATTCAACTACTGAAAGTATTACGATGTGCACACGTGTTCTATTCTTAATTCTTTTTGGAAATGCATGGTTGTTGAATTGTGTTTGGGAGGGGGTAAGGCTCTCATTGTCTCCCTCCTGTGAGGAATTGCACAAAAAGAAAACCGCATCACTGCGTGCACTCCTTACACAATCTGAAAAGACAAAATATATTCATTATTTGTTTGCCGGCTTCGCTTTTGTGGCAGGCCATTGTGGTGAGAGGTAATTTGTCACTACCCCGTGTTTTTCTTGCAAGTGTGTTACTGCCACGTTTACAGAGCTGGTAAATGTCTACCTTTTGCTTCTCTGATAGAATACAGAGGGATAGTCTGTTTACTGAATTAAGCTGTATCTCCTGCCATCTTTAAATGGGGACTCAATTAGTCTGGGAGCCGTGTTGTGTGTGACAGATGAGTGCCTGGCGTCGCAGACACGGGAAGCTTTCTCATGTGTACCTCTGGTGGGGCCGGGGGGAGTGTGTACACGCCAGCTGTAATAGAGGGATTAAATTTTCATGACAATTTGTCCTCATGCCAGCCAGGCACACAGACGCCCACTTCCTCCAAATAACAACCTTCCCATTTGCTTTGGGAAGCAAAGCACCCCCACCCACCCCCCATATCCAACCATCCGGTGTGTTCACACTCCTTGGAGGAGTGCCGTGTGCTTTGTTCTCAGTTGGAGAGCCGTGGCACTCTGGGATGAGGAGGGGTAACCATGCTAACGAAGAGGTGCGAGAAACAAAAGGAGCCACCTTCACAATGGGAAGTTCAAGTACATCTATCACGTCTATATGCTGCATGCACATAACACATTGATTCTTTAGGTTAATGTTGTAGTTGTTACATAACTACGAGTCAGCAATAGCAAACAACAAATATATACTATATACACATAATATATTAGATATATACAATAATAGAGGACAAAGATTAAATTAATGAATCTAAAACACATTTCCCCAGGGTTACACCCAAATCAGAACCAGGAAACCTTCTAATGTAAGTGAGAAGACTCCAGCATGTCCTGTAACACTGGGCAATAATATGATAATTCAACAGAGGCAGAAGAAAATAATTGGGTTGGGGTTGTGAATGATGCATAAAATACATTAATTTCCCTCTTCCTTTACTACCACAAGCCACAACACGCTTTAATGCTTCCCCTGTACATTTACAGAGTACATTAATGATTACAAGTAGTCAAACTTCAGAGTTGCCATATCAATCAGTTTTCCTTTTCCAGTGGAATACCAGCCTTTGCCTCTGGCTACATAGCTGCTGTGAGACACTAATACTGGGCCAAAGAATATTAAGGCAGGACATGTACACATTAAAATACACACTAAAAACAAAGAGGAAGGAGTTAAGACAACCAACATTATCCTTTCGCAGCTTGACGTAGCCAGTATGTTTGTCTGGGCCTCTCTCTCTTTCACACACAAAATACAGCATCTGACATCACACCAAGGCCCACACACACACACACACACACACACACACACACACATACACAAGTAACAGACAGACAGCATTTGAGCGAAGTGAGCAGCAGCTAAGCTCCAGATGGGGGCTGTCTCAGTCACACACATACACCACCACACAAACACTGGCATCAATGCGCCATAGAACACAGCCTTTGTGCCCCGTGGGAATTGGGGTCATTAAAAATAAACAACCTTTACCATCCCTTGATCCATATTTTGACAGCCATCTTTCTAACAGTCCAATGTCATTGGTGGGGATTTTTATACCTTGGCCTTTCTGCTAGCCATCTGCACCTGCTGGTGTTAACTGCCCCTCTGTTGCTAGGCACTGATGAGGTCTAAACGTGGCGCTACAAATGTTACTACTGTTACAGTGGGAGAAAAAAAGAGCAACAACAATTCAGGGCAAGAAGAAGGGCTTCCGTTTCTGCCAAATGTTTTAACTTAGATATTATTTATTTCTTTTTTTACAAAGAAGACAAATCATTTGTGTGATGACATAATCAACTTAATCTCAAATTACACATTTCCTGTGACACCAAAGACAACTGGAAACAAATATGGGATAGCAGGGGGCGAATGAGAGAGGTAATATTAGGTTGATGCATTAGGTGAAAAAGCATTGAAGATGTGGCCTGGATGAGTTTAAATGGAAGCTCCAAGTCAGTGTAGTGTCCTCTGTGCTCTGGGAAGTGGGCTGGGGGGACCAGAAGATGGTTCAGAGCAGGTCTGGGGTTATTTATTTATTTCCTGGGCTGGGCTGCGATGTAAAGGGCCACCAGGCAGTATAGAGCACCTCCTACAGTCAGAGCCATGGTGGTGCGGTACAGTAGCCTGTCGGGAACGCCGCGCTTCAAATGGACAGGGGTCCCATCTGCCGTCTGAGAGAAGTGAAGAAGTCAATGGTGGACAGTTCGAAAGATCAAAACTTTGGTATTTGGTAACTGTGCAGTGCTTAGAGGTTTTACAGTTTAGTGTTTTATGCATAATATTATACTCTCATTAGCACCAACTCAAAACCAACTGATCTTCTAGGCAGGGCTCAATGATAATGATAATTCATATATGGTAGATATTGTAATACCTGTTAAAACTGTTATATGAAATGCTATCTATCAGTTTGCAGCTTTTTCAATATTCACTGTATGTCTTCAATGTGGAATACCTCTCCCATAATATTGAGTGGTAAATTTGAAAAATGTACCACTCAATATTATGGGAGGGATAGATTCAGTATCAGTGTGGGTG
>JAODUG010038799.1:2366-12825 GCA_027564795.1 Aphredoderus sayanus
AACAATGCATGCCCTACAGCATGCAGTCGAGCATGAAAACATGCCCCAGACAATAGGCATGTAGAAATAATTGCATTGTTTTAATTTATGTATTTGTCGTTTTTCGTGCCTTTTAACCCTCCTGTTGGCTTTGGGTTTCAAACTCACACCTTGTTGTGCCAGCAGTGCACATCATGCGTTTGTGGAAGCTGTAGAATTAGGTTTAGCTCCCTCTATCTGCCACAAAGAGGTAGTGAGTTGGGTCAGTTTGACCGGAGGGACATCATGAGGGTTAAAATCTACAATTCCTACAAAGCACATTAACCATACAAGTGTATCAAACTTTCTGTACATTTTTAATTTTCCTAAGTGAGAGAGGAGTATAGGCAAACTTATATTCATAATATTTCTTAGAGAACAGGGATGCGTTTGTGTGGACTATATTCACGCTGGGGAAGAAGGCATTCAAAAATATAGCTTGGCGATGCCTTTTTATTGAAAAATTACAGACATGCTCTTGGGAAACTGAGTCATTCTTGGAATTTAATATTTTGCATTTGTGGAAGGCTTTAAAAAAAAAAAAAAAATTAGACAGCTGCACATATAAGGAGGTTCCTCTCATGGAAGCTTCCAGGGTAACTGCCTTCCCTATATAAAAATGCAGGCATTAGGAATGTGTACATTTCATTGTGTCCCATCCGAATTGCTCAGCGGGACAGAGGAGGGTTGAGAGTTTACCTCGACCCCCCCCGCGACACATTTAGCTGCCTGAGCGTCTATTCACGAGCGTGTGCACATTCCCTCGCATGGGTTGGCACACGAAACAGACAAGACACGCAAGCACGAGGTTTAATGAGGTTATGGCAGATGTCTTATTAAAAAGAGGGATGGCGTGTGTGTGATATTTGACAGGGCCCTTTCTAGATGGATGCCCAACACAGCACTCCTTAGGCATTATGTTAATTTATTATGTACCCCCACTATTCAGTTCATTATGGATTATTACCCAACAAGTCAAAGCTCCCCAGAACTCTCTCTCAACAGCAGGTCCACAGGCATATCTTGAACAAATGCTCCTCCGTTCAGCAATATTTAAAGACGCAGCCACGCCTACCAGCTGTCACGAGCACACACGCACACACACCATCAATTACACTTCATCAAGCAAGAACTGTCACAACTGAGTGTTGACAAGCCTTAAGGTGCAAGACAACCACCCCCTCTCCCATCCCCCCCAGAAAAACATTTTCCAGTCAATTTCCAAAGAGAAGTTTGATGGTGGCAGATTTTCATTGTTTTATTAAATTATCAAGGGTTTATCAAGGTAGGAGAATGTTGCAAACAATCGTGGGAGGATACAGTCAAATTGTAAACATCAAAAACAACTTTGGTCTCACTACAGCTTAGACGCAGAATAGTTCAGCAGTATCTTTTCAGTAGATCCCATCTCACGAGCAAAACCCTCAGCATATGGAGGTCACCCAGGGGTTAATGGGAATCAACTAAAACTTGAATGGTTTGGCCTTCGCGCCTCGTTTCAGAAAGCATTTTTAGACTTTCACTTTAAAAAAAAATAAAAAAGGCTTTGTTATGCTGACATTAAATACACATCAAGTCCCCGATATGTCCTCCCAGCAAGACTCTCAACTTAAATTTAAAACAACAACCAAGACTAAAAAACAGATCGCACTTTGACGAGACATGCTTGACTGCTTCAAAAGAAAATGCCTGTGAAGATAAAAGAGGATATATCGACAGCAGAGACTTTGTAGCGTGAACTTGCTCTGGTTTAAATAAACCCCTGCGTTGTTAAGAAACAGAGAAACCAAATACAAGCAAACAACAAAACCATTCCCACCCCCCTCTGTATTATCCATCTTTGTGTGTTTATATAGCATCCTACACTTCTCTTCCGCTAGATAACTCTGGAACATTTAGCATCAAGCAGGACCATTTAGCTCATGGCTACCCTTGAGGGAACAATAACGTAAAGCCAAAGTTTGGTGCAGAGTAAATAAAACAAACTCTGGCAAGGTTGACTTGAAGAATTGCCAGTGGTGGCGTATTGCATCATTCCACCTTGATGTGAAGCTCAAACACAGACTGAGACAAAAAAGGCTCCTGTTCAGGTATTATATATTTTTATCTATTTATTTAGCAACAGCATACACTGTGCCTCAAGCTGTAATTTCCACCTCCCCGGCTCTTAGAATTATGTTGTCAGCAGCTACGTTGTCATGGCCACCGTTTTGGAGAGACATATGCATGCTATTTTCAGCTACTTGTTTCTGCAGCAGCCACAACAACAGACTTATTATTTTTATATTTGTGTATTTAATTATATTAGATATATCTATCTCCAAGCTGACAGCAAAATCAGGAAGAAAGACCATGAGAACGTCGCACAGGGGCTGAAGGGTCAAATGAAACAGCTGAGAAGAGTCCAATGTGGTCCCCGTGGTAGTAGAAGCATTATGGGCTGTAACACCTACACTGGGAGAGTCGGCTCCAGGAGAGTACAACATCTGTGATCTGTCCAGGAAAGTGCATTCCTAGGAACAGCTAAGAGAGTGACAAGCAACTCCGATTGATTTAAAGGCCATGCTCCAGAAGTTCAAAATTAACCAGGGCTCTATGCCAGGATGATGACGGCAGACAATTCCCAACTGAGCATGTCCGGACCCTGTTCTCCAAGTGCATTGTGGGTGTGTTTACACCAGGCCACCACAGCCCCTTCCTAAACACCAATATACAGATAATTACTACGGCAGGGCCACTACTGCAGTGTTTTATGTGCGGACGCAGAAAGTCAGAACACAGGTACTTCCTCTCATCCTCTTTCACCTGTGATTTATTAGCTAGTTAGCTTCACTAGTTATCAGTATTAAACTGTGGCACGTTAGGTTTGGAAAATAATCCACAATACTTAAGGGAAACTTGTATGCCTAAAAGCTACTTGAACCCTACTGTCCTAGGGTCTTTATTTCTGAATTTCTTTATGCATTTGTTTTTCCAGCCTTTTAACCCCCCTGTTGTCCTCGGGTTTCAAACTCACCTTGTTGTGCCAGCAGTGCACATCATATGTCTGTAAGCTATAGAATTAGGATTGGCGCCCTCTATCTGCCACAAAGAGCTAGTGCTTTGGGTCAGTTTGGCTTGGAGGACAAACGGGAGGGTTAGGCGGAAGAAGATAGCAGGCAGGTAGAGCGTTTGAAACCCGAGAACTGCAGAAGGGTTAACTTGCACTGACCGCGGATAGAACCATGGGAACCATGGACCCTGGGGACACAGGTCCTACCGTATTGTAGCTGGCCAGCCAGCCATGCGGACAGCTGTCACATCCTGGGTGGAGCCAGGGACAAGTGGCCACAGTTGACAGACCGGCAGCGTCCCAGAACGCTGCACATCCCACAGGGGCATGCCCGGCGTACCAACACAACAGACCCACCACCACCACCACCTTCCCCCAACGTTTGGAGTGGCCTTTGTCTGCAGAGCCAGAGCTGTCGGTGGGACCGCGATTATGCTAGCCAAGTGTCTGGCAAGAGAGAAAGAGCCCCCCTCCCCCCCGCTACTCCTCCCCCATTCGCACAGCCACGCGCTGGGCGAAGAGTCAAGGTGTGACCAGCCATGTTGGAAGGCACAGGCTGAAGTAATTAAATGGCCCTGAACAACACCGTAGGTGGGGAGTGGGGTGTGTGTGCACGTTGGGAAGTGTTCCCTTTTAGATTTATGAGCGCCGGCAATAACATTGCTCCGTATAGGAGGAGGGAGAAGGGATGCATTGTGGGGGAGAAGTTACACGTTCTTGCTTGATTGTTAAAGGCGGTCTACCTAAGGCTTGGAAACATGTCTCAATGCCCCCCCTCCGTTTCCCCATCGCTTGTGGCAACAAGGATAGGTCAGATCTGTTCCTTCTGAGTCTCAGATGTCCATAATTACCAGTCTGCTCCATGGCGCTAGAAGGCCTTCTGCTGCACTTGTGTGTGAGCAGGTGTGGGTGGGGGAAGAGGGGTGGCACCAGAAAAGGAGGCTTTTGGATAGACACCGCTGCTCACCATGGCCCGTCCTCATATCAGGACGATGATCTGCGCGAGATGGTTACCGGCATCAAAATGTCAAATAATAATCCCACGGTCTCGAGTTGACCGCGTGCGCGTGTGTGTGTGTGCGCGCGAGTGCTTTGTGCATGCGGGGGGTGCTTTTCGGGGGACCTTTAAGTGTGGTGTTGAAAACAATTAATCACCGGACACTCCAGCCGTAGCGAACACTGTGGCGTGTGGGCACGAGAATGGCAAGCGTCACCAGGGGCAACGTTAAGTCCACTGCGTTCAGCGCAGAGCAGAGCAGGGAGATAACATTAACGGCCAGCATTAGCCAAATGCCAATAGATGCTGCATAAAAGTGACCGCCCAGAGTGCCTCTGCCGATTGCCGGCATTTTAAAAGCTTTGCACATGGGATGCCAAACCTTCATTATTTGCAGCGTAAATGGCTGCAGTCTCAAATCCCTGATGGACTGTGATTAAACACATCGTTTGCCGTTTAATTATTTTCTTATCATTTTCCAATTTACTTCCTAACAAAAAAAAAAGAAAAAAAAAAAGACTGTTGTACTTTGTGTGCATCAACACGTTTTGAATCTGTCTTGGGTCAAAACACGGCAGTGAATCACATCAATGTGCAGCCATCTAACCTGCCTCTCATTTTAGTTAAACAGCCTATTGGTAGTGCAGGAGGACCAGGACTAAAGTCGCACCACCTGTGCCGAATTATACCACTGCCAGAACCGACAAAAGGTTCTGGCCCTTGCTCACCGTTTCAAACGTCAGCAGGACGGATGGTAGAAAAGCCCTCATGATGTCCCCTTAACCCTCATGTCCTCCAGGTCAAAATGACCCAAATCACTACCTCTTTGTGGCAGATAGAGGGCGCTAAACCTAACTCTACAGCTAACACAGACATGATGTGCACTGCTGGCACAACAAGGTGAGAGTTTGAAACCCTAGGACAACAGCACACCTTGTTGTGCCAGCAGTGCACATCATACAGTATGTCTGTGTAAGCTGTAGAATTAGGATTGGTGCCCCCTATCTGCAGCAAAGGGGTAGTGCTTTGAGTCAATTTGACCAGGAGGACAAAAAGAGGGTTATGAAGATGAAGCCTCTACAAACAAGGAGATTAGTGAAGGAAAACATCACTGGATTGATTGCATCCTGACCATGCCGATTAGTGATGGAACAACAGAGTATACAGGACATTTGGTGGTCTAACCAGTTATATTTGGTTTTCATATCATTACGTCACAAGAAATCATACGTTTATGGCGAAAATTTACTTTTCCTGCCTTTTTCAGAACAAGTAGTTTGGGGAACCATAAAGTCTCTTTAAAAAAAAAACTGTCAAGCAACAACTGGAACCTGTATTTCACTAGTGAATTGGTAAGCCCAGGGAGATGTTTAATCTTTAAGATAACAAAAAAGGAATAATATTTCACAGCCCAATACAAACTTGCTCCCATACACAGTAGGCATTGTGCATCTATTCTAATTCAGCGTATGAGCTGTTGTACTTGAGGCCTATTAAACTTTGTTCCACATGGATGCAAAACCAAATTAGTGGAGGTCCTGAACTCGACTGAGTAACGTGTTACCATTTACTTGCTCGATTAGTATTCCGTTAGCACACAGAGGCTATAATCAGAGCGAGCTGGAGAATATTTGGGGGATATAGAGTGGGAGAGTGTAGGTGTGTGAGAGAGACATGGGCCAACACAGTGTTCCAGGTTGTTGAAGGGAAAACACAGAGCGCGTTACAAGAGGGAGATAATTCTCAGAGCCAGCTTCCAATAATGCGCTCTGACTCTGTAGTAGAACTATTCAGAGACATCACACAAAACTTTGATCGAAGATGGGTGGGTGGTGTTATGAAATTGATTCATCAAAAGTCTATTTTTTATTTGTATTGCCATTAAAAACATCTGACACATGCACCGCCAATGTTCATGCCAGGAATAAAAACATGTTGCTAACCGAATGCTATCAGGAATTATTTCCCATCAGTGTATTATTAGGAATGGTTAGAACAGAGGAGCAGAGTCGAGGAATCCAGCCCACATTGGCTGTTTGCTTATTGCTCATTCCTACCGTGAGGTACAGTAGCACCTAGATGTAGTTTCTATGGTACATCAGAGCTTCCAAAGTGTTTTTAACCATCCTGCTGTCCTGTGGGTCACAATGACCCAGTGCACTAACTCTTTATGCCAGCAGAAGGCGCCACCCACAACACGGACATGACAGTGAGAGGGTTAACCTACACACGTTATGTTAAAAAAATTAAAACCGCTGCAAACAACTACTTGCTGTAGTTGTAAATATGTAAATATATAGTAGCGAGTTTTAACCCTCCTGTTGTCTTCGGGTTTCAAACACACCGTGTTGTGCCAACAGTGCACATCATGTGACTGTAAACTCTAGAATTAGGATTAGTGCCCTCTGCCACAAAGAGGTAGTGCATTGGGTCAGTTCGATCCGGAGTACATCATGAGGGTTAAACAGTTTACAAATGCAGGTCACTCATTAAAAAGAGGTTTAAGAAATCTTGCTCAAGCTCTCGTTACGCAATACAGTACATTACTACCATATTACTGGTATGTTGGGTAATTATTTCTTAATATTTATTGCTTATTCTTCAGTAAGATCCAGAAATGTATAAGCCTGTTATTTATGGGCGATAGCTATGAGAGGTACATAACATTGTAAACATAATAAAAACATTTTATCTTTCCATCTTCACTCGGTTCTCATCTTCAGAGGTCAGCACAGCCCGACCTGATGGATATGCTGGTGTAGTGGGCTGGGCAGACCTGTGCCAAATGGGCGTTTGGTGCGCTGTCAGTTAGAAGTAGCTGGCCCGAAAACATGGAGTCAACCCAACTGCCATATATTAGCCCCACCCCGAGGCTCACAGTTAACAGGCTGATGGCTGACCTGTGTCTAAAGCCTCGATGTGTGGAGTGCACTAGAGCCCCCTTTTTCAGTTGGGTGTGACATTTCCATTTATTGGGGTCAAGGGATAAGCTTCAGGACCTCATCCCCCAGGGAACAGCAGTCCACGTTTGAATGGGCATTATTCAGAATGATGCGCTAGTCACATGCAGGCACACAGAATTAATCGGCAGGATGTCTGTTATGATTTGTCCTTCAAACTGTCGGGCTCTTTATGGCCTTGAAGTGCGAGGGCAGAGCAGAAGCTATTTTGAAACAGGGAAGTTCAGAGGTGCATTTGTTTTTTTAACTCGTGGACAAAGTCGACGCAACGGCGCACAAAGTCAAATGAAGCAAAAATGCCGATACTGATCTTATGCGGATTAATTTCTTAGACTTCTCCTCGTTCCCAATATCTGCAATATTATACTCCTTGGCCCGTTCCCTGCCCAGGGACCCATGAGCAATCCGGTTTCATTTGCCGCAGGACGGCTTGGTTGGCGCTTCCCCTCCCCGATGACCTTAGATCTCATTTTCCAACCCCTGCTTGTTCACCTGTAAAACAATCCACAGAGAGCAAAGCTGAGGGGGCTTAAAAATAACTGCGGGGGTATTGTATGAATGCTGCCCTCCCACCCCCCACTCTTCCCCCGGCATCATATTCAGTTTAGATTCCTCACACTCAAGAGGGCAAGGAAGAAGACTGAGTTCAGAGCATGTATTATCCTTAAAAAGGTGGAATCAGCGATGCTGCAGAGAGACTCTTGGTATGTGAACTCGATAACAACAACACAAAAAAAAAAAAAACTCTCCCTTCAATACTCCCTCAGAAGCTCCACCACACAGGCAAGGACAGTGTTGTGAGGTGCGGTCTGCACCACTTTGTATATGGTGAACGCGGACAGAGTCAGGGCTGTGTAGAAACACTAGATTATTTTTCTAGCAGAATGGGCAGCTAGCGAACCGTGGAGGAGATAATCACCGAGTTTGACAATGTGTACCGTATTAGCTTAGCTATCAGAAGGTCAAATGAAGAGGCTTCCGAACGCACAAGAAGCCTGAGCCAATATTGAATTAGCTCGGTCAGTGAGGACAAAGCACGGCTTAACAGGACAGAAGAGAGCAAGACAGGGCAGGACAGAGCAGGAGAGGACAGGAGCCTGATGACTCACGGATCTATACAGAGCTATTGATGATGGTGAGGCATGCTGGAGGCAGATGTCTTTACAAGGACAGAAAATCACTCCTCTGCTCTTTAATTCCCCGCCCTCTGTGGCAGTAAATCAGTTATCAATTTTTTCTTTTGGGGGGGAGATTTCTGCTTTTGAGCTGATAAAAGCACTAGTTAGATTAAAGAGACTTCTGGTTGGTTTATTAAATATAACAGATCTTTGTTCTACACACGATTTAATTTGAATATTAATTAAGCCAGTATATTGAACACATTTATATTTAAATATGACTTTGATACAGAATTACTGTATGCTATATAGAAAATCATAAACAAAAACATGTTTAATGGTTGACTTCAACGTTTGTTACGATCCAATAAATAAAATTAAAAAATATTCAAAACAGAATGACTGGCTACTTAAACAGCACACAAACATTTATAGTAAAGAAATGTATGTCAGACATGGTTGGATGGATGAATGAATGAATCCGATCCACAGTCAGAAAAGAATATAAAATAAAAACATTAGTATCCATCCTTTGGGGCTCTGCTGGCATTCCTTTGTGCTAATTGTGGCTAAGCTGTTTACAAAACGCACCATCCCCAAGGAAGAATTGGTTTTCCAAGCCCTCCCGTTTTGTCAACCTAATGTTTGTAAAGCCTGCCTCCAGAGCCTACCGGAGCATAATCTGGTTCAGGAACTAAGTAGGACAGCTTTGCTACAGCATCAGTGGCTAACTAACACGGCCTTTGACTGGGCATAATATACTGTAACTGTTTTTACACTTCTTACAGACCTGAGACTTCAATTATTGTGTCTGAAGAGACAACTGTACCACAAAGTTGTACTCTAGACATTTCTTATGGGAATATGCGTCCCAACATACTGCAACAACTTGATTGTGCAAACCAACCATAACGGTGGCCACCATAAAGTATGTGTCAAGTTTATATGCTCTCCTCAACTTTGGAATAAAATGTCTCAGGCCTCCAACCAATCAGGCGACTTCTGGAGCAAACCAGCAGTGACCATGCTGTTCATTGGTCCAATGCCCCAAACACACACACCTTTATGCTGAATTCATGAAGTATCAGTACATAAATCCTACCAACAGCAAACATTAATCCCTGACTGCTTCAGTGAGACACTGAAGGGCCACACTGCAGAAGTTGTGAGTGATTATAATGGTGTCTGCGTCAGCCAGGGCTTCCAATCGCTAAGACACGATGCCTCCTTAGCAAACCATCCCCGAAGGAAATGATTACAAAGATGAATGACAGCTGTCAAATTTAAGTGCAACCCATACTGTGTTGTCACATCACATCACTACCCCAGCTCTTCAACCTGAAAATGAGTCTATAGTGCTATGTAATTAATCACAACAATATCTCAATAAGATACAAGTAACTTGGTAGCTTTATGCAACATATAGCATTTATTTTAAAGAGGACAGAGGTGATTGATGTGTCCCTGAAGTTACAGTTTAATGTCATGTTTTACTTTTAAAGAAAAACCACGCTTATCTATAAAGTGGTTTCTGTGTTAATCAATTAGGCTTGTTTATGTTGTGTTAAATATTACAATTCAGTTAGGCCTATGCATGTTTTTCCTCGGTTCGCGTGGACATGTTGTAATGCCTTTGGATAGGCCCTACTACAGATGATGTCTAGATCATGGGATCTAGACTGACTGGCGGGAAAAATAAAAGTCGATATTGTTATTCATCTTGACACTGAACTTGGTTATCAACTACAACAATGCCATATAAAACAGGCGCTTGAGAAATGTGCTACATTAAAACACTTCAGTCAGTAACATACAGTACAGTATGATGGCTATGGTGGCAGGCCATTTTCCTGTACATGAAAAGGAAGTGTTTGTGCCAGCAACACTGAGGCAGCTGTTTGCTTATGCTTTTGTTTTCATGCTCAGCCCACAACAAATATTGCCTTTATATCGTTAGCCTACATCTTCCCGACGGAAGTTGACCTAGCTGAGGTCTTGAGATTTATCAGATGTCTTTTCACATATTTCTCCAAGAGAATGTCAATATCTAAAACCATATTTTCAACTACAATATGTCTAAAATGTATTCTGTAAATGCAAATAAGTAAACATGAAAACTCAAATTTAGAATTTTGTAACGTACAATTGTCAAGTACCCATTATACAATAAACAGTAAACGGTGCATGTTCTGGCAGCCACAGAGGAGCAGCTTATTATATTTTGTATTGTAGCGTTAAGGTTACATAGAAACCATATCGGGTCGCGGGTAAGAATAACATGGGGGACAACTTCTTGAGAGAAGACTCAGGTTCT
>JAODUG010038810.1:0-17461 GCA_027564795.1 Aphredoderus sayanus
TTAGTCTTGCTGATCTGACATAAGGCTGCAGCGAAAAATCAGGATTGGAGGCAGCCAATACCTCTGCCTCACTGAAGAGGGCTTGTGTGAGGGTAATATATACTAGCTAAAAAAATCATAGAGAAAGTCAAGTGCCCATCAATCCGTTCATTTAAAATGTTTGCCCTGACTGCAAAAATGGAAGATTACATATATAAGCTAAAGTAGTTCTCAAAACTGGACTTTTAATCAAAATTTGAGATTGAGATCTGCCAACTAGCTATCATGTCAGCTGTGTGGAGTTAGTTTAAGCTCAAAAAAGAAAAAAGTAAAACTGAGTGCAATATATGCAATGCAAGTGTTTCGAGGGGTGGCAGCAGTGTCGGCAAAGATTTAAATAAATATAAGCACCAGTACTGCATAACCTGAGTCATGTTGTGGGCTATGTAATGTATTTCTAAGGTTAAAATACTGTGTATCGTATTTGTATCGGTACTGGCAGATACTCAAAGTTGCGATATCAGTATCGGTATCGGACATGAAAAAGTGGTATCAATCCATCCATAGTTGTTATAATTCTGACCTTGGGGGTTCAACACTGTGCACTTATTCATTATTTGTTGTTTGATTGGATTAAATCTGCCCAGGTTTTCCTCATTTTAAAACCCTTCTGTTGTTCTTAATTATATCAAATTATGCCACCAGAGGGCACCATCTGATTGTGTATGATTTTGTGTGTTATTGCTGTGTGTATTTGTTTCTTCATTATTTCTTTATGTACAGTATGTTTTTTTGTTGTTGTGCATTTTAACCCTCCTGTTGTCCTCGTGTTTAAAACTCACACCTTGCTGTGCCAGCAGTACAAATCATATGTCTGTGTAAGCTGTAGGAATAGGTTTAGCGCCATTTATCTGCCACAAAGAGCTAGTGATTTGGGTCATTTTGACCCTAAGGACATCATGAGGGTTAAAAGAATGTTTCTGTTTCTAGCATGAGCAAATATCCTTTTCATGACAGGCTGTGGGCATATTTAGCGCCATGTCGCTGGTTGGGAGAAAAGTAAATTACCGAATGCTATTTCAAGTCGAGAAATAATGTACGTACTGCAAGATTGGTGAATCTTGTTCATGAGAGCGTCATGAGGTTTTGGGAAACCATAAACGTCAACGACTTGGTGAACGACTCTTGAACCAATCCTTTCACTGAATGGAGTGAAATTATTGTAATCTTTAAAAAGATTTGAATCTGTCATCTCTGCCTCCTGGGAGACATGCATGCACATGTATTCATCCAGACACACAAGCACACAAAACATACACTATACAGCACACACACACACTATAGTGTATGAACACAATACACACACTTCCTGACATTTTTCCTTAAAAATGTACTGTGCTAAAGTTGTTTTATTTTTTATCCTGGAACACATTTTCTTTTCTTTTTCAGCTGGGAAAACAAGTTTCCCAATGAGCACTTCATTATGCTGTACAGTTGCTGTACTTTCTATTTAAATTGCCTCACTGAACCAGCATCCAATACATTTACTCCAAGCAAATACACTTCGAACTTTGCTCTTTTCAAAGTAGTGATTTATTCTTGAACCCACATACTGTAGGTTTGAGTTAAAAACATTTTGGATAATATAATTTGAAAAGGTACTATATAGGAAGACATTTTAATGTGTTTTTTAGATGTATACAGTATATATACAGTATCTGATATAAGACAGAAACAAACACCTCTGCTTGCTGTTTACAATGATTGGAAAAACTGAAATGAGTAAATAAAGCATTGCTCTAGCATCACACCAGAATAACGATGAAATAGCCTATAATAATCTACTTCCCCATTTCCTGAAAGTGTTGTCAAGCTTATAGGGCCATACTGTACAGTATGAATCAGACGTTCCACACATAGTTGCTTATGTGACGTAGTGCTAATGGATGGAAGAGACTGAGACTATTGAATCCAACTTGAAATAATAAACAGCATATGGAAATTATTACCTCAACACAATACTTGTCACATAATGGATAATGTTTTGAACTATACTGTACCTCTATAAATTATGCAAATTAGATTTGTGGTAGCTTTGCAATTTAACTAATGCAATGAACTACCCCAAAACTCTTGCCTCGTTCCTTTAAAGTTATTATTTTTTATTTAATTAGGATAGAGAACTAAATCTCAGTGCTCCTAGGGATTACATTGTTGAATCTGGTGTACATACTGTATAAATGTAGATAGAAATAAAAAGCCTTAGCAAAGATAATAAGGAATTTGAATAAACAAGAATGGAGACAAACTGGATATTGTTCAGTAGAGAAAATTACATTTGATATCAAAGCATACTCCGCTATTTGGACACTAAGCTACTAAAACAAAGCTACATCTCCATGGAAACCCCTTTTCTGGACAAAAAAAGAATTGTTTCACATGAAATTTATGACTTAGTTAAATAAGAATAGTAATGACACATACATCTATACAGTTTTCATTCATAATATTAATAGAAACAGTATTGTGTTTCTGAATGTTCACTATTAACTTGAGACAAATTTTATTTCATCAGACAATACAGTGAACCATAATTTTCTCACTCTGTAAAGAGACCTAAACTGCATTAATCATGTCTGAGTAATACCCGTTCGTTTCTTTAGAGAACAGCCTCACTTTAGAGAATTGCCTCACTAAGAGATAGTTGGAAATGAAATTCATTATCAATATCTGCATGTTATAGCAGGGTATATTTTAGCCAAGGTGCATTGATTCATAGATTTGTCCTTACATATCAAAAAGATTTTAAACGTTTAAGCATTTTTGATTTTAATTTCATATTTATATTTTATCAGAAATCACTTTAGGCATACTGTAGATGTATCCATGGTGACAAGGCACCCGAGTGTGCCAGATTGCAAGTTGTTGGAAATACTGTACATATTGAGTGCAAATGGAATAATTCTGGGGTCTTTTTTTGCTCCATTATTGTTATATTAGGCAAATAAATATATACAGTATATGTGTGTGTGTGTGTGTATACTTTATATACACACACACATATACTATAGGGGATGTGACCCCTACTGTATGCTGGTATGGCTCCATCAGATTCCAGGTGCAGTAACATCTGTGGTCTCTGTAAAGAAGAGTGCAGTCGTAGGAACAGCTAACATACTGCACCTAACCCTCAATCTCATAGGCCTCACTGCCATTTATATTTATATTGGTTGCCTGAAACTTGTTAAGTAATACAATGGCAATATGTATACTGTGATAATGTATGCAGTTGTTTCAAATAATATTTGTTGTTTCACATTAAATCATGATGATTTCATATTTTAATCAATACACATTTAGAGTACTCGCCATTTAGAGTATAAGATGGTCTCCCTATAAAAACTGCTGTAGTACCATGGATATACTGTAGATGGATGACGATAGCATGGTAAGAATAAAACCTAGTGCAAGTGAATTGTTCTCTTAAATGTACAGTACATAAGGGATACTCTGATTCCAACATATGTCGATACTGTATGGCAGGCTACCATGGCTCTAATACTGGCCTGCTAGGATTCAGGGGTGAAAAGGTAATTCACTGAAAACAGATAAGAGGATTGAATCAACATTATTACTAGTAGGATGATTGATTGTCAATTATTAGGATGATTTATAATGATACATTTCCGACGTTTGTTCAACATCAGCCAGGAACAAGGCATCACGTCACAGTAGCTGCATTAAATCAATCACAGAATTATTATTATTTATTTTTATTGATGTGTATGAAATATTCTGATTTATGTTTTTATTATGAGTGCTAATACTTTTAATTTACATTTTCAGTTTATACAGTTTGTATGACAGTCTCATTGACAACAAAGGTCTATGAGAGTTTATTGCAAACACATCTAAACTTTTAATGGACAGTAGGCATCTCTGTTTGATGATTGGCAGAATTCTCAATGGGGATGCACCTCATAATAAACAACCAATCATTGACAGATCAACAGAGAGAGGTTGATGCAACAGAGTGCGACACACTCTGTTGCCATATACGTAGCAATTTAGCTATATGTTGAAATAATAAATATATATATAAAGTCTGTTTTTTCAGTAATTACATTGTGTTCTGTGATTAAAAATAACATAATTTAGATGTATTTCATGCAACATGTAGACACTGCATGTATAAAGGTATTTCGGTTAATGTTCTTATCAGGAAAGGCTAAAATTGAAGTATATGGCAGCCCAAAATTAATTTAATTCAAATGACTATGAGCAAAAACAGGTAATCTTGTAACATTAGACAACTGTGCTTCCTTTGTGTATGAAAGGACCGACTGCCACTGCACTGCAGGTAAGATCGTACACACACTCACACACCCACGCAGACATACTGTATGCCCACGCAGACATACATACACAAGACTGCCATGTGCTGAAGGCAACATTTCCATAGTAAAGTATTTGAAAGTTAGCAGAGGCGGGCAAATCCGTAAATAAAATTCCTTGCCTAAGCAACATTGTAAGATACTGTATAAGCAACATTGTAAGATACTGTATAAGAGATACTGTATACAGCCTGTCACGCCAGCATGTTTTCCGCCATCAACAAAAAGATAATAAAGACACACACTAAACAGACCACCTGTGGTAACACGATGGATATCCTTCTACCCTTACAATCTTCCTTCTATCGCTGGGAAGGGAGGACATCAAATTATTTAATCCACATGGAGTTTTTTTCTGTTTTAGCATGATCAGCACTAAATGTTGATCAATAGCTTTGGATAGCCTTGCATTACACCTTATGCCCTGGCACCTCTTCCCTTCAAATGAGATGCTTTGGCTGGAATCAGCATTTAGCTGCCTACATAACTGGGACCCCAAAGTCTACCTTTCTAGTAAAATCAGCAACAACGTGTATTTCTGCATGCTCTGCTTTATTGTAGCTTTAATATTTATTTTACGTTACAAAAAAAGCTTTTTTGTCATTATTAAAATTTCTATTATTAAGATTAGAACATGAAAAATGGTGATCACATTGTGAATAGGGATGTTAAAAATAACAACAATGCATGATTCAGACCATAATTCAGCATAAAAACATGTGTGAATGAAGACAACACACAAACAATCATTGCATATGATTTTACTGGCAGTACTAATGAGACAAAAATATTGTGGACATTTGTACTGTACTATATTTGTGTGTAGAGCCAGTTCACAGATATATACACACGCGCGCTATGCAGGTGTGTGCATGTGTGCGCGCGCATGACAGAGAGAGAGAGAGAGAGAGAGAGAGAGAGAGAGAGAGAGAGAGAGAGAGAGAGATACACTGTAGATAACTGAGGCAGGCAGAGTCTAGTTAAAGCCCTTGGCCTTGGACAGATTCCTACAGGAATCACTGGGCTGTCAAGCTGCCAGGCCCCAAGGGGCCAGCCGAAGCCCAGGAGACTTCACTCCCAGCCTGCTGAAGAAGAAATCCTTTAATGAAACTCACCCATTAGCAGCAGACACTGGCAGCTGCTCTCCAGAACAATGGTGGTATCCAGTATTAAAAATAGGGGGCACACCCTTCGGTATTGAATGTGCTACTAATGTGGGATTTTCCATGGTTAAAGTTATATTACATGATTCATTCCCGCCTATATTTTGTGAGAAAAACCTTGGAAGGGTTTCACAAATACTTCATTCTGTCAATAAAGAATTTTGAAGTGCTATCTTCCCTGAAACACACTTTACATGCACTCGATACATAAATAAAAAGAAACACATTTTATTTTTCAAGAAATAAATATATCAGATTAGATTAAAATAAAGAACTATGAAAGAAACACTGTTTATTCATAAATTACTGAGATCATTATAACGACACCCCAACAGGAAGATTTGGCTCCCGGGTTGTATTTCAGGCCTGTCGTAAAAAGTGTCACCACGGGTGACTTTAATCAAAAATAATTAGAAGCTATAATTCTCTTCTGACCACAGATTTTACATGGACATGTGACTAACAGGCTGGAAACCTTGAGAGTTGTGTGTGTAACTGCTATTAAAATGTATCAGGTTGGCACCCTGCAGAGCCTATCAAACGTCTGACACCATCATCACACCAATCTGGAACATATCAGATCTGATCCTTGCTTCCAATATCCAATCCCACTGACCCCCCCCCCCACACACACACACACGCACACACACACACACACGCGCACACACTTGTGGCATATCCCATCTCTGGGTCTGAGCCAAGCAGCTTGGGGACCTTCATCCGCTACCTCATCTGTCACCTAGATAACTAAATACTACAGGGGGGCTGTCCGTTCCACTGCCTGACAGGAAATATGTCATAACTAATGGAGTGGCTTCCTGTATCCAATTATAATCTATGCAGCATCCTTAGAACAAGGCAGAACACCTCTATACTGATTCTTATCGTACCGTGGAGATCAGACAGGAGCTGGCTAAATAGCCATCTCATCACACTCTGTATCTGCTTCCAGCTGAGCCCCTCTTTGGCTTGGTGATGGAGATACTGTAAAGGGATGATGGAAGATATAAAATACAAAAAGCTGAGAAGAGATCCTCTCTCTGACCTTGGAGAGGTAATCTTATGGGTACAAACAGTATAGGCCACTGGGGGTAGGGGGTACTTGCTGGTAGCAATTCTTGTAAACATTACAAGTACATTTTTCTTTCTATTTAGTGTTTGGTGGTAAAAGATAGTAACACTGGATAAAGCCCAAAAACCCAAATCTGGTTATACCAATATCTGGGTCACCACTGGAGTATTTTATCTTTAATATTTAGAGCACGATGGACCATGTATATTATTTTATATCTGTATGCTCAAATACACTGGTGCCAGTGTGACTACTCTATGGAAGATTTCACATAATTGTCTTTGACAGTCTGGTTCAATTCAGGCTTTTCAAAGGAGGATGTGTTTACCTAATTGTCTCTCTAACGGCACTGGGTTCCCTTATTTTCGATAATCGTTTTCAAGTCGAAGCAGTAACTATGCTAACAACAAAGCTAACACTTGATCCAAATAATTTGCATCACCTGTCTAAGTGCTGCTTGTCAAAGTCAAATCAATGGGCCCAGTCCTATTAGAAAGACAAAAAGGAGTGACTGTGTTGGATCTAGAATACACTTGAGAATGCTAAGGTCCAACTTTAAATGTATTGACTTTGTCTATTTTTATACTTCACAGTGTACAGCAGTCATTCTATATAATCTGTCCTATAAAACATATATAATTTGTCACACCAAGGTGCATTATCATACATTTTTCAGAAGTTTTCTTTTGTAATTTTATCCACTTAAAACTGCGGTTTAGATAACTTAAAACTGAACTGACCGAAAACTGACTGAGAACTCCTATGTTTACATGATGCGTTTCTCTTGACAGAATGTTACAGCGTTTTCAAGTGGATGACGATTTTAAATCAGCAGTTACAATATGCCACGGCCACAGCTCCATGCTTTCTCCAAAAGTTAGCCCCGACGTTCCGCCCCCTTTCCTTTTTAAATCGCCACACTTCACTCTTCCAGTTGGGAAGTGACATAACATTGACAACTTTTCTAACATTTCTGTTCTACTTTGCCCCCTCTGGTCTGGTTGAACAGCTGTAATGACAGTAATGTAATTATGTGTGTGGCTAGTAATCATACAGTATATGTATTGCATAATGTAAACAAAAGAACATGAATAAGAAAGCATGATGCATGAAAAGAAAAGAAAACGAACCTATGGTTATAATATTTTATAATCTCACACTAGCTAAAGAGTATCATAGACTGTCATCAGCTATGAAAAGACTTATGGAGGCATTATAGTAGTAATTAGCACACAAGATTCAGACTTTATGTTTAGGCAGGGACAGAAGGAAAATATAAGGAACAGAAAGGCATGATCATTTATTCATTTAAAATATAATTTCTTAATAAAACAAATGGCGAACTCGCTTTCCACAAACTATGACAAATCTCTGTTTCGCCATGGAAATGTAGTGGCTATACTCAAGTACTGTCCACTTATGAATTGTAAACACATTGGAGGCTTATATAAAGTGCTGTATTGCTATTGTCATTTAACTAAATTTATTTGTGCTTGAAGGGTTGTACAGTAAGTCTTTCTCAAAGCACACTACAGTGCACATAGTTTGTAATGGTGTTGAATTTCAAGTACCAAAATCAATATATGACAGGAAAAGTATCAATGACAATAGCCTTGCTGATCAACCACATAGCCTACTGTATGTACTATACAGTACTGTATGTGTGAATCCTAGCGTTAGCCAGTTTAATATTATATCTGAACATTCTGTTCAGAACAATGAATGGGGCGACACAATTCCTAGCTCATATTTCTAAAAAAAAATAGGCTCATGTGAGAATCTCAGTTGTTCAACTCATAAAAGCTCTGCCTATAAAGGACATACAGTATTTTGAAAAATTAAGTATAAAAAGACTGCAGGGGAGGTCGAAAACTTTTGCACATCTACCTTGGAAAGCAAAGTGCTGCCCACATTGAGCTTCAAAACAATGCAGAGAAATCCTGGGAGACACCATCACGCCTCCCCGGTGTCAAATGTGATAGCATCTTCTGTTCCAAAGAGATCAAAGACCTCTCGAAGACAGTAAATGCAAGACCCAAGTGATAGTCCCCACCCCAACCTTGAGCTGTCACCCTTCAAAACTATTACCATGCCAGATCCGAGGATGTGCACATAAACAGAAGAACTTTATCCTGCCTAATAAGGCATGATGACTCATAGATCTCACATAGAGAAACATTAATATCAGCTCATAGTGCGAGGGTGATATGATACTTTTTTTTTTTTCCTCTGGAAGATTTCATTATTTTGGACTTTAATGAGGAATGACATTTCTGGGGCCAACTTTGAAACATTGCCCACTGTTAAATGATTTATCCCTGTGGTGTGGTGACAGCTTTGATTTTGCACTTTAGATAGAAGGTGTTTTCAAGATGCAGTGGGGTTTGTCATTGCCCCAAAACCTCAGGAAGGTGTTTCAAAAACATAGAACTGATTTTGACTTATACTTTGCCCAAATAATAAACATTTTGCCCAGACGTGTTGTTATTCTTCACAATATTTGTATCCCCATTACATTTTAATTATAATGCCTATTATGTGTAACATTAATCTAGTCAACACATGAATATATCAAGATATATGCTCCAAATTACATATTTGCATTTACGGTAAATGTTGATATTGAATGTATTCATACATGTTTAATTGGCACTGTTTGTACTGTATTTTACACCGTTTAAACCGTTGGCACTGATTGTACTGAATTTTACAGCTTTTTAAAGGAAATTAACACATTTTGAGAGAAGTGCAGTGTACCTCTGAAATTGAGCACAAAGTAGAAAGTGGGAGTTTTACTACTGTACACAAATATTGGTCTCAGCAAACCATCATCACATATGAGAAGGGATACAGTAAAAAGTAAAAACATATGTAAATGACTTACACTGGCAAACCATATAAAAATGCTAATCCGTATCCTTCCTCTCTAAATCTCTTCTCTTCACCACACTTCTATTACTTACATTAGCTAGAGCAGGGTTCCTGCTATACAGACCTTTTATAATGAATACACTTTGACTTTGAATACAAATGTCACTGCTCATGAATTGCTCTGGCAAGGGATTATCAGACATTTTGCAAATTCAAGCTGTCACATTTTCATGAACTCGTGAAGTAAAGCAGCTGATTAGGACCCAATAAGCATACAGTAACTGCATATATTCATTAATGCACTCCCAGAATACTGAATGAAAAAAAAAACATATGTTCACATATGTGTGGATATAAGTTTGTCAGCATGTTGTTAGCTCACGAAGGAATGCACTTTCTCGCCTTTGGCCATAAACTAGGACACCCGCAAATCAGAAAAGGATTACAGTCTCATGTGGACTTAGAAATCTGTCATTTCCATTGTGGCACCACATCAACACCTGAGAATTGCATGGTTCTAAACAACACTCGGAATCAGGACCATCATTACAGGCAATGCAATTCCACACAAGGCACCCAACGTTATTATAGCACTATGAAAAAGCATGCATTAGCAAATCATTATAAAGCATTATTTTAATTAATCTTTGTAATTGTATTCACTGTATATTGCTTTGTATAAAAACTAATTAGTGTCAGCTGAATGACCCAGTAATTTTTTCAAATTGAAAGATTATGTCATTATTAAAGCCTATACCTCCAGTATTTTCTGCATAAAAAAAAAAATTATGTGCATATTTAAGATGGTAAAATGCTTTTTATTGCCACTTAAAACTGCATAACATTTATTCTGCTGGTACAGTAACATATTTTTGACATACAATATTTTACCTCCTAAAGTCAAACATTTCATGTCCTTTGCTAACTGTTACTGTACGTCATCCCGATTAACAGACACACCCAGTAACCACAGCGTGTATCTTATCTCGCTATCTACAGTAGCTTTCCATGTCTGTGCTTCTTCCTGGGTTAAACAGATTACATTACAGTATTCTTGCTATACTGTAGCTTGCAGTGTTGTGAAAGCTTGCATGTCTGGCTGGCATTGCTAATGTGTATTTGAGCAGTAAAGCAGGAAACAGAAATTACTAAAGGACAGCTTTAAGGACTCAACATGACACTAGAACACGTTCCCAAGGGCAATGCTGTTGATAAATCAAATCAATAGGGCCTTTCTGAATGGGCTTTATTATCACAAAAAACAATATGTTGTCTTTAGCCAGCCAACCTTAATGAATAGCCTGGTGAAAATCTAACACCTTTAATTAAAAATGTTTATTGCTCAACAAGCTGCATATGACCTTCAAATGAAAGATGCAAATGAGTGGGGCTATTTATGCAGTCTGACTTACGCAAGAGCTGAAAATATTCTCAGTAGGTTCCAAGAGGCTGATAAAGTGAAAGAGACAAAAAGTGAAAGAGAGAGAGAGAGAGAGAGAGAGAGAGAGAAGAATGTAAAGAAAATACAGAGCTAACTGTGGTGCGAGCCACTACCAAACCATCTGTCACTTGAGCATGTCAAATGGCAGGCAGCTGAATTAGACAGTGTTCTATGAATGGTGGACCGTGGACCACGAAGAAGAATCATCAAAAAAAAGATGGGCACACACACGCAGATGTAACATGTAGACATGTTACAATATACAATATATTGTATAACTACACCTGTTTTGAACAATAATTAAAGGTACATTTTCAGAATTTTGTAAAACATTTGCAATTTAAAGTTGCTGTAAATAGGATTTCAAAGCTATACATTTTGAGTAATTTGTTAGAAATATAGACAACAAAATGCTCTGTGAGAATATATACTCTGGTTCATGCCTCTTCCCCTGCCACTATATGTCAGTTTAAATTTTGCCAGCTAAATGGACTTCACAATGGCAGAACAACGGGCTCCAGAGCCATGTTCCACAGGGAAAGAGCAGAGGAGGAGGAGGTGGTGGGATGTTTAGTTCAAATCTCATGTTTAGCTTCAGTATAGCTCTCATTGCAACTCTCAGATCCTATACCAACAGCAGCTTTATGGCAAATATTGTGAATTATTTGCAAAATAATATGGCTTGAGTAAAAGGCTACCCAATGTCAAAAGTGATATTAGTTCCCATAAAACGTCCCCTCTATTGTTTTATTTATCACATACATACATATTTCTAAGGGTATTTCCGAATAGTTTCACTGGTTATGGACTGCAACAGGAACTTTAAGACCTATTTTACCATGCTTGTAAAATTTGGCATTTAGCCTATTTAACTTAAGCAAAACGTTTTAAAGTAGACATTTCTGAATTTAAAACAATCCACAAGGTGCAATACTTGACTGAAATTGTCCTAGGAAAAAAAAGCATGCTTCTCTATGTGTTGTGTTTGCTTTTTCGTGTTTGTTTTGCTGCAGGCTTGTTCAGGGGGTTAAAATGATTAGATACCCACATACATGCGTATGATAAGGAGCCCCCTAAACTAGCCATTCCGCCAAAGATAATCGTAATAACTTATTGCTAATATTTTAATAAATGATTTACGAAGATGAGAGTGGACTTGACTGAACTTTGTTATTGCACACAGGGTGGGGAGGAGATAACAGGCAGTCAGTGAGTCAACATTTCCTATATCTGATAATCCCTCGCACACCTGTGAGAAAAGGCCTACTTAGCACACCGATGCCAAGTTAGGTGTGGTTCCCATTTTCCTTATACCCTGCATTATTTTTGTTTGTTACACCACACCACTAGGAAAGGCTATGCGTGGCTAATTACACATTTCTGTGGGTACACAAAGTAAAGAAAAACACACCCAGCATGAAACAAAAACAAGACAAACAAGAGAGTGATATAAGGAAAACAGTGTGAGAAAACAACACAGATTTAATGCAAGGATGACGAAACAGAAAGGAAGTACATCCAGACGGCTCTTCAAAAGTTAACTTCATTCAGCTAGTCACTTGGGTAATGTCCTGACGCAATACTTCTCAGGCCTTATTAGTTCACTATTTACCCAGGCTGTTGAAGCAGGGGAAATTCACTCTAATTTCAAAGAGCTTTACTGTGAAGAGATAGCAGGCTAGTAGTTTCACCCAAGGGTCCTGACTAGTTGTTGGAGCATTAAACACAATACTCTTACCACTTGATACAGGGATTCATAGAAAATTAAGAATTCTACCATACTCAAATGGTCACCAGCTTCAAATGACCTCAGAATTAAGAAAACAAACTCTACAGTAATAGTCCACATGTTAATGTACAAATTAATGTACTGAAATTATTTCAAACTTGATTAAACTGTTATTGTTCTTGGCATAACTTCATTTTTTTTCTTCTGAAAAACAAAAAATACAAACAAACCACAGAATGACCCCTGTATGAATCTAAATTCCTCAAGAGTTGGGGAAACTTGAATTGTCAAAAATGTAACTGACAATTGCTTATGATGCAATCTTCACCAGGACAACAGCATAAGTCATGCCGGAATGACTACAGGAGGTTCACTCAAACAGTGAACCTCCTCTTTTGAGGAAAGCAAAACGTTCTGTAATGCTGACAGTGAATAAATACATAAATATAATATGGATTGTTTTGGCCCAATGTAAACAATACTGCATGTGTCTGATAATTTCGAAATTCAATATAAGCAGGGAAAATTTGGGATGTAAATTAAATTAGGTTAAGCAAGTAGGCTGTTTGTCAGTTTGTCATTGTTAAGATGAATGCACACTTGAGCTACAAAGTGTTTCTGAGAGCTAGCAAAGTCAAAGTGTGTGTGTTTGCATGAATGTGTGCATATATAGAGTGCTGTATATGTACTGTACAGTATGTGTTCCTATGCATGCTGTGTATGTGTGTGGGTGTGCACACCTGTGCATGTCTTTTTTCACATGTAAATCAACAGTCAGGCACTGTTTCGGTTTAGTTAATGTGTGCACACAGTAACAAAAAAGAAATTAACTATTAATATTAGCTGGCAAAAATTGTCATGAACTCACATGTACTGTATGCGGGGGGGTTTGGGTGCATTATGGCCCAGAGAAAGCACTGTCTTCTGGCTTCTGTCATCTTGATTGTCTCAGTAACCTTTTGTTATTCATTCATAAAATGACCTTTTATATAACAATGCTTATTTTTAGATTGATTTTAAATTGAATGTGGGGAATAATGTGTAAGCTGCAGGCATGATTTTGTGTTCAAATAGACCTACACATTGCTTTACACCAAATTATGAATGTTTTCAAAAGCACTTGGTCTTACTCACTCACTGATGTTTTTCTTTTACTTTTGTTTTACCAGGAAAGGGGAAAGTCCTATTGAGACAGAATATATGTTATGTTATATGTGATACAGTACTATATGTGCACTGGCAGGTAAAACACAGGGGCGGGGAGGGTACTACTATAGCGCGATAGATCAAATACCACTAACAATTAAAGGCTTCGCTTTTATGTACTATGAACATTGTGCTACATTGTACTATGAACACATTCCACTTTGTTTTAACCCTGTAAAAAAGTGTGGTCAGCCTACACTGTCTAGTTTCACAACCGCTTGATTTGCTGAGTTAATAGGTATGCAATGTTATACATAGTATTTAGACATGTCTAAACAATAAAACATCTGTAACAGCATAAATCAAATGTATTTTTTTGGAAAACTCATAGAATACCTGTAGCCTTAAGTATACTGTATGTGACTCTCCTGATGTCAGCATCTCTCCAGCCATTCATCTTTGAGTGGTTCCTGCTGGCGTGGGTATTATCAGGTTATGATTTGACCAGTGATACAAATTAGCAGGACTAACTAATTTACATGAATAATTAATATGCAAACATAAACAGAAATCCTTATTTCTCACAAAAGCATTCTAATTCTAATTACTACAAATTGATGCAATATTGTCATACTGTAGACAGATAAGGGCTAAGCAACATATGTAATCTCTTACATGTTCCTTTCCCCAGATACTGTATGATGTTGCTGCCCTTGCTCCCTATAACATGACTGTGCTTTAGTGGCCTCTCATGAATGGAACTCAATACTGACATTGAGAGTCAACTCTTCAACTAATCAGATTTAATGGTGGCATCTTCAGTATTTTTTTGTACACCCTGTGCAATGGCCTTTGTCCTCAATCTGCCATCTTCTCTCCATATATTCCATTGATTGGCTGTAACGTTATGGCTCCTGACGCCACCTGCTTGCCTTCCTGACATATTCAGTTGTGACTTAAAATCAATCTCAGCAAGACTGCGATGCTCAATCCAAATCAGATACACGAGACACTCTCTGTCACAATTCATCCGACTGCGGTAAGTTCCGTCCAGACGCCAAGCATCATGACTTGATGTGACTTCCCACCATCAATTGTGATAGGTGGGAAGCTATCCAGGTCTGTACTCCAACGCTGAAACATAACTTTGCTCATAGAGGCTGTGGTAAAGTTAAGTAATGTCATTGCTTGTCAAAATAACATCAATTCCACATTTACACATTTAACATTACATAAAAATAACAAACTTTATTTTACAAAATAATTCTCAAGACTGTAATAGAATATGAATTCTTTCTGGTTCCCACTCCTGAGCCCAGTAGTGGTTATGAATACTTTCCCTCAGCTCACAGCCACCGACACCTTTTGAGATTTTTGTAATAGTTAAGTGAAAGTTTTTTTGTATCTCTAATAAACCTAAGTTCAACCTGATATAGATATCACCTAAGAGGTAAGTTAATTGTCCCGGGGCTACTGAATTCCCAACACAACAAGTATATTATACGGCTTATCTCTAGGCCTATACCAGGGGTGGGCAACCCGTGGCTCCAGAGTCGCATGAGGCTCTTCAGGCTCCTTGTTGTGGCTCCCTTCAGGCTATTTTACACCAAGCGCAACGCTAAAAAGTGACGGTTAATTATTTTAAATGCAATATAGTAAATGACACCATACACATACACAAAATGTTTGCAACGCGAAAATGCGGCATATATTTTATTTGCTTCAAAAATCTGCGATTTTTATTTAACTTTCACCTGCCGATTAAATGAGTTTAACCAATCACAACAAGCATTAAAATGTCACATGAAAATAGTGGAACTGTTTACATTCTACTCAGCCGGTAAAAGCGTATTCCTGCCAACCTGTGATATGATTACAATAAGTAAATAGGATATTTGTCAGTTGTTTTTCATATTAAACATTATAGGCACGCATCTGCAACATATACTGTAGGACCTATTGATCTCCAAAACACTGGCTGACGTTTCTGCTCCTCTTGGTCAAGACAGGCTGACTAGCATGGATCTTTACTACAGTAGCCTATTTTCTTGTTTAACACTGTTGCTGTGTAGCGTGTTGTAGGAATGTAGGGCTAGCAGTGATAGCCAAACAGGGGCACCGGGATAGCTGATAACAGACAAGGGGATTTGGAGTTGGTACCGGTAGGCTACTTCATTCGGTGGCACTCAGTAACGATAGCCTACAATGCCCACTATATAATAGCTACAGAACAGAGAGTGCAGCCTACTCAACCACGCACCAGTTTACAGTAGGCTGTAGCCTAGAGTTTGCTCTCCTCCAGATAAATCCATCAGTAGGCTGTGTGTGTGTAAACTAGTCAAAAAACTTTACTTATGTTTAAAAAAAGATTAAAAGTGTATAAGCTGTGTTTTGCGTTTATGTTTTGCGTCTCCAGACTATTTTTCTTGTGGAAGAGGAGGCAAATTGGCTCTTTTGATAGTAAAGGTTGCCGACCTCTGGCCTAGACGCTACAGTGTTCAGAACACTAAGAAAGAAGATTAGGAAAATAAAAACATGAATTCAGGCTATATGCCATGAAATCTCTATATTCATACTAAATTCAGTATTTGCACACAGTGTCCTTGTAACTTAACAATGACACAAATCAAACTGATGTTTGTTTTTCATAAAAGTTCTGCCATCTCCCAGTAACATCAATAGACGCAGCGGCGAGGGAAAGCACATCAGACAGCAAGCGAGACCGAGGACATGCCGAGAATCTGTCGTGTTCTGCCTCTGTTGCTGTACAAGGGCTAAACACCATTAGAGGACAGAGCCACGGGGAGTTGGTTAAATGATGATGGGAGAAGATAAGCAAGACAGCGCCGTGCCAGTTTCTGCTTTGAAACCCAATTTAGACAGAGAAACAGGCAAACACAGAGATCAAATGGCACCACGTGAATACACAAATAGGCGCAAGACACACAGATGCGTTTCTGATTGGCTCGCCAAAGTCTACAGAGGCGTACAATACGTGTAAACAATTTGAAGAAGAGACGCGCGGTGGTTAAAAAGACATGAATTAAATGAGAACCTGGCATTGTGCTATCACTAGTTATAACCGGTGGGGGGTGAAGGATGGTTCTACCCACGGAAGGAGGGCGGGGGCCGGTGTAAACTCGAGACACAGCATTGTGGAGCTGGGTCAGGCTGTCCCTGTGGAGAGCCGGGGTGGCTAGAGCTGGCTAGTAGAAAAAGGAATAGTCTACTACAGCGTAATGAGACACCTGTGCCTCTTACACACACACACACACACACCAGCACTGATGCGCTGAGACACAAAAGATTCCCGCACAAATAAATCACGTCACACATACAGTAACGTGACGCGCATGTACAGCCACTTGTTTTCCAACCTACAGTAGCATTCGCCACGACGAGCGCAAACTGTTTACGCTACGCAGCCCAAGACTAACAGTCTAGACACCCTAGAAACACCCCACCCTCACCCCCTTCCCTTCGCATACATAAACCTGTCAACGCTGAGAGCCAATGTGACGGGTTATTATCAAAATTGTATGATGAAACCAACCGAGTGATCCATTAGCTAGACACGCGTCACAGAGGCCCTAAGCCTGCGGGTAGAGGGAGAGAGAGAGAGAGAGGGAGAGAGAGAGAGAGAGAGAGAGAGAGAGAGAGAGAGGG
>JAODUG010038821.1:5121-17459 GCA_027564795.1 Aphredoderus sayanus
TAGGACCTGCAGAAGCCCCGATGGCAATTCCTTAACTCCTTGTTGCTCTTTGCATCTAGACAGAACCTCTTTCCTCATTCACCCCTCTTTTCTATGTCTCCGTCCCCATTCACTCCAAAGCTCTTTGCTTATTTTATGCTTTTTTCCCAGTGCCATCAGGCCAGCATACAGGGACGGCCCCCCAGGGCCACATTAACTCGATGGCGGGCACAATGCTACCATAGTGTCAGCTCCCATCAGCCTCTAGTGGGAACACGGGGAGAGAAGCAGAGAGGAAGGGAGGGAAACTATATAGAACCCAGGAAGAGAGCCGAAGGCTAGGGTTCTTTAGGAGTGGGGGATGGGGAGAGCAGGGGGGAGGAGAATGGCGAGCGGAGTAAAATAGAAACACAAACACAATGCTTTCACTCCTCGAGGGCGACAGTCAGAGTGGATCCAGGTTTCTCACCGTTGCACGGGCCACGTCATGACAAGTGCATACAAACTAATCTGTTGGGGGGTGTTCGTCGACGTGAGTTAGCCCAACTCCCAGTCCCAAGGCATATAATTGGAGGGGAGTTCATTGAGGCATTTCAAAGCCTGGATGTTGCATCTCTCCTATATGATGCCTATAGACAGCAGGGACAGCACACAACCCTACAGCACGCAGGTTGAGATGGACATCATCCTTCTAACAGGCTTGTCAGGAAACTAACTTTACAACTCATGAGTCTTTGACTCTTATATATGTATTGACTGCAGGCAGATACGTCAATAAGGTAAGCAAGCCTACAAGACAATGATTTTGCAATCTTAAAAAGTCTGCACAGGGTGCCAACTAACCATCATAGAGAACAGAGAATCAGATGCAAACTACATCCCAAAAGTCCTGAAAGAAAATAATTAAAATCTCTATTGATTGGACAAAGAACTAAAGAATGCTCAAAGTCTGTCAGATTATACTTGTATAAGTGAAGGTACAGTACATGGTACATTAAACTCCACACAGCCAGGGGCGAGGATTCACAACTCATACTGGACTCCACTTGCTGGTACGATTATCGCCATAGCATGCCCCAGAGAGGGGCTTTTGCTTGGCCTCATGACCTCTAATCTGCAGACACCACATGCTCAATTTGTGAGTGGCAGCTCACCACAAGCAGATCTGCCAGCATGCCTTCCACTCTTATCCCACATACACACACATGCACATCTATGTCATGTCTACCAATGGACCTTGCACATGTACTTTAGTGCACACGTATTTATATTTTATGTTTGGTTTTGCAGTTTGTGTGGATTTCATTTAAACTTGAGACAATTAAAAAATTAAATTGTGTTGCTTTGGACATTTGATATAATATATTGTTTCATTTGTTATACTATATTTTGTCTATGTAATATCGCAGTGAGATTGTCTGTTATTCATGCTGTTGTCATGCTTCCATTCATAAAATAATGCACCTGTAATAAAGTAGCTTTATTTGTAACCCAAACTCCAACCCAAGATGACCTTGTAGATTAATGGCAAAAGCATTTATGAAAAGCACAATCACGATGAAGGGCTCTTTCTGTATGACACCCAGCACAGATGCCAGAGATAACTGCATAAGACAGGTGCCATCCCAAATATATGGTTCTTAACCTAAGGAGCTAGGACCTTTCCAGCAGTCACAAAACGGATTTCTGGGATGAGTTACTCCTTGTGATTTCAGTATTATCTGAATGAATTCTGAATGAATGAATGAATGAATGAATGAAGCCATGACACCATTCTGGTAAATGGTGCCATGACTGTTAAAATAATTCACATACTAAATATGTTAGATTAGAGGGCAACATATAGTATTAAGCAATATACGTCTTGTTTTTTTCATTGTAACTATTTATCTAAAGTTTGTTGTTTATCTAAAGCTGTGTTCTTTTTGTAAATATGTTCCTACTACATAGTATACTGTAGATGTGTATTTCCACCATAGGAAATAATGCCAACATGTTTTATTGAGAGAAAATGTGTGAAAACAATGCGTTGTCATATGACTTCATCTTTTTATGTAAATATTCTTGAGTAAATAATAATTTAAGAAGTATTATATTTTCATTGTGCAAGGGCTTTATGAAGATTTATACTTTTATGTATTTAGGTTTTATTGGCTGTTGATCACATTATAACAATAGGCCTATATTGAAATAGAGAGGAGTATTTGAGTTGTGCTACTTTCTCATGTGAAATTAAGGTCATAAGAATCTGGGAGTATGCACGTTACAGTGACAAACTCATAGGCCTACAGTGTAATGTATATTCAAACTATTAGCAAAAGTTCTCAATTTCCTTTGTCTCATTTAAGTAATCAATAAATGTAGGCAATGTTTTAGGCCTAGTAATGAAAGGCTAAGTTTAAACATTGTTTACAAGCACAAATTAGATACTCAGTTAAAAACTGGCAAGTGTCTTAAAAATGGTTGCTTAGTTTTCATACCAAAATATGCAATGCTTAATTAATTTCATGCATGTCAATTGAACCTTATAATACAATTCAATACTAAGGAAGAATAAAGGTTTTAATGCTATATGTCCTAATAAAACAGTACACATTTACTTTGTAGAGTGATGTTTTAAATCCATTACAAATTATGAACTTGTACAGTAGACGCATTTGTTCCTAATAAAATCCTGATATTATACATAATAAATGTAATTTTCATGTTTGATCTACAGGTTACTAAATCTGGAGGAAGCTATTTGTTTCTTTGAGTAAACTTACTTGCAGGTCTTCTGCTATGAACTCTAAGAGGTGAACATTACTTACTTGACCAATAGATAGAATAAATTTAGCCACTGGCTGAATATATTTTATATTTTATATATCTCTTAATTTTAATCATCATGTTAGGTTAATAGGGAGCTTTAAAACCCAATGTACACCACTCTAGTACACCTTTAGCGCCAACTACTGCAAATTATTATTTAAAGCAAAATTGTATGTATACAAATTGTGGGTTTAAGATTGTTGATATTTGAACTAACCAAAACAAAAACATCTGTCCCTTCAATGCCATATCAAAGTCCTTATAGACATGTAAAAGTATCTCTGGCCATATGGTGCCCCCTCCAAAGCTGTGCCCTACAATTTGGACACACATTGTCCAATTTGTCAAGTCTAGGATAGCTCTGTGTGATCTGTCTAATTTGTCAAGTCTAGGATAGCACTGTGTGATCTGTCTAATTTGTCAAGTCTAGGATAGCGCTGTGTGATCTGTCTAAGTTGTCAAGTCTAGGATAGCACTGTGTGATCTGTCTAATTTGTCAAGTCTAGGATAGCGCTGTGTGATCCGCACCACTGTATTTATGTTCCCATTTACATAGCCAGGGCTGTGTAGAAAGTGTAGATTATTTTATCAAAACAGAACTGACAGTTAAAGGAAAACATTTTTAACTGTGTTTTTAATATTAGAATTGGATTTATATAAATCAAAAATATAATGTACATTTAGTCAATTATACATATAGCATCAATTCAAATTATATTTATGAACCACAGGTACAACAGTGTAGATATAAAATATTGTAGTACTGAACTCACAAAACTACGGAACCCCCATAGGGTCGCATGGTAGAAAAAATATTTTATTATATAATCCGTGCACACCGATTATATCATAAAATATTTTTTCTACCATGTGACCCTAGGGGGGCTCTGTACAAAACCAAACTGTTGCCTAAAATATAAATGAAGAAAAATATAGATGGCAAAAAAAAAATGTGTATGGCCACAATAATGTAAATGCACCTCATATACACTATCTATTCCTATCCCCTGGTGGTTATTTAACAGTACAAATAATTTAGCATTTTATATTTTCCCAAATAAATCCATGATCTATCATACAATTATACACAATTGTTAAAAAGCATGTGGTCCAGTGCTGAGGTTGTTGGGTGTTCCTCAGTGCAAATTTTACCCATAAAACAAGCAAATCCACATTAATATACGGTAATCTTGAAACACCCTGAAACTGGTTAAACTATGTATTTTCTAATACAGATAATGGAAATTCAACTAACTACATGAGCACATCTACATTCAGAATAAGCTACCGGTAGTAGTTATGAGTCATAATCATAAATCAATATTAAATACATTTTATTTTACTTTCATGCCAATAGGTTCTAAAATACTTATATTGTATGCGACTCTTTCTGTTAAACTGTTATTTTTCCAGGTTTGCCACAATTTATTTAGTTATCAAACTGTATGAGTTGATTCTTACTGCAGATGAGCCCATACTTTCAGCTGGCAGGTACAGTATACCGTCCTGAAAAATGTCTTTTCTTAAATTCAAGTCTATGCTTCCTTCCTAAACTCCCTCCACTATTGTCTTCCTTTTGGAGTGTCAGTGAGTCACCGAAAAATACCTACAACATTAAAATATAAGGAGATGAGTTTTAGGAGCAGCAAGCAGGATGATAAAAGTACTACAGACAACCCCTACCCATGTGCAGCAATGAGCTGGACAGATCTGCAGGCCTACAGTTTATAGCTTATAGTTTACATTCATCAGATTCTCATCTTCCAGTGATACAGTAGGAGTGGATCTAACGAAGACAGACCAAGCAAACATCCATATAAATATATCGTTGAGATCCAATATTGGAACAATAAGCTTTGAATTTGAGAAGAGAGAAGAAAGAAGAGAGAAAAAATGTATTCAGGTATGTTAATTGTAGCTAGTTATCAATAGAATGAGAAGTGTGAAGAGATGGAGATACAGGGAGCTAGTGTTGGCATCTCATCATCCAAATCAGAAAGAGGCTTTAATCAGGTTAATATTACATTAAGGCTGGGTAGGATCACTCATGCTTTGCTGGTGTACTACTGCTAGTTCACCATCAATATATTTTACAGAGGCAGCACAAACAAGGACAGATATTTGGCATGTACAACCTACAGTTAGACCAAACATAGCAGGGCAATACAGTGGCCAAAGTTTAATAATTTTAATAAATATATAATGATATAATGATAATAAAATATGTATTTTTCCGAGTGGTTTCGTGGTCTTGGTGTTCCAACTCCCAGCATGAAAGTTATGGTTGGCCTACCTGTAAGCATCATTGAGCAAGATGTCTAATCCCTATCTGCTCATTAATACTAGAACTGTATTGTATTGTGTGTATTGTAACTCAGGGGTAAAGATGGAGTACCCCCCACCTGCCAATAAACTATTGTCAATCTCAGGAACGCATCGGCTATCATCGTGATTTATCAGACCAACAGCTAACGATATGGGAACTAGGGCTAATATTTAGGGAGCCAGCTAATATCTGGGCCAAGACCCTCTTCCATGTACAGGTCATTGGTTACAGTCCGAATAGCAATTTGAGATGTGAGAATGGATTTGGAGTTGAATTTGGATAATCTCTATATACATTGATATCTGCATATGAATGCAGATACATTTTTATAAGATTATAATTAAAAGCTAAATCGTTGTCAGCCAATAACTGCTTTTTCAATTTTGTATTTTGGTCAATGCATCCCGCCTCTTTTACTCTCCAAGTGGACCGTTTACATGCATTCAACCACAACCCTTTCAAATGTGATTGGTCAATACTACTCGGCATACAAACGGATTACAAAAGGTAAAACAGCATGCTTCCTCTACCAAAATATTCTGTGGTTGCTGTTGCCTACAGATTATGCATTCATATGCAGAATTCTTTATAGAAATTCAAAGAGATTAAACATTAGCCCAGAGGCTGATGTTGCCTGATGGTTGGTACTGTAAATAAAAAATTAAAATAAAACTTACCAGGTAAAGCTAACAAAAAACAATCATTGTTTGGCCGGATGGCTGTTTGTGATTGGTCATCCTAATCCCACCCCTTAAATGACAGAGGATTTCCTATATAAATGACTACATTGTTTATCTCTGTCCATGAAAATTACTGCCTCCGGGAGGAGTAATGCTGATGGAGTCCAGAATGGGACGGATTGCCTGGCCAAAAGGCCTGTGGAAGACAGCAGAAAATAATGTTACAACAGATTTAAAAAGTACACTGCTCTACAGATATCAACATCCCAAAATGCCACCGTGATGTTTAGACGTGAGTACACAAAAGTACAGGAATGTCACACAAGTATGAACATTTTTGGTTTTAACAACAAGGGTTACCGGTATTCCACAATTCACGGAGCATCCTTTAAAAGTCAAAACAGAGAAAGTAAGAAAAACAAATGGATAAAGAAACAACACAGACCAGTGATTGGCAATAAAATGAGAATCCTGACGATGTTGAAAAGTTTGAAAGGTTTCCTTAAATGAAGTGAGCTGACTTACGTGGAGAGTATTTCAGATGGTAGGTCGGTGATGTAAGCAGGGATCTTTGCGCCGGTGAGAAACTGGGCCAACTCATTGGTAAAGGTGTTGCAGTTGTGCTCAAACAGGTGATACATATCACTTCTACAATAAAACATTCAGAGCCACAGAAATAGAGGATGAATAGAAGAATGGAACCACGTAGTAAATATATGTGAATAGAATGACAGGGTGCAAAGGAAAAGAGTGACAAATCAGATTTGTTGTAGAAGATAACAGAGAGTGAGGCGCAGGAGCAAAAAAGCGGTATTACAAAACCAGTTCTGACAGTCCTGCTCACCTGTATGTAGACTCTCCTAGTGAGGTCAGGTACTCCATAAAGATTTCTTCAGTTACCTCTGTGTGGCCCAGGTCCACTATAGTGTTGGGCTGGCCCAGCTGAGTTCCACCCTCGGGTATAAGCACAAAACAAGCCATTATAGTAATTTCTAATTCTTCTGTTTCTCTGTAGTTTTATGCATGGGTAGGTTTTACTGTCATATTACATTGATTCGTATATGCTGAATGTATTTGAGACAATAAGGCTCATTCTTACAGGTGGGACACTAGCAATACCCTCTCCTCCGTAGAAAAACTCCTCTCCATGGACCACGATTGCTGTGTGCCTATAAGAAGATACATTTGAATCAAGTTTGTCAAAATAAGTGATTTTGCTGAAATTACATTAATTTCAGCTCACCATATTCCATCAAGCTGCTTCCCTGTGTAGGCAGAAATAAGGACATAGTAAGTTGGAACACATGAATGTACACACTTTATAGTATTTCGACAATGATCTCGCTAGACGCTATAATTCCTATTCCATCCTTGTGTTGGTCATGAGCTTTCTAGGCCAAATCAAGTATGCTAGCTTGGCCAACCAACGTTAGCTTGTTCGTTAGCAACTCACCCAACATGAGAGGACTCAGCTGCCTTGCCATTCCTCTGGACATGTCATAGATGTAAAGTTTCACCGGGTACGATACGTTATTAGAATTCATGACTCACGGGCTTGTCTCTGAGCGTTTTTGTTGGACAGTGTGATCTTTACAAAACACCGAACATTAGCTACCAAGCTAATACTAGCTAGTTAGTAAACAGATTTAATTACATTTATTTAAAATATCCCCCGTAAAAAAACAAAGGTAAACACTCGACCAATATAAATATATTATATTATGTTACATTAAACTATAAATGACAGCTGCTGCTGCTGCTAGGCGTGCTATGGTAACCGTCCGGCGGTCACAGCTGATGCTGTCACTGTGCGTCAACATAAACATGACAGTGCGGTAGAGAAACTAGCAGCACATACTTATGACATCAACATGCTAATGATTAGTATATTTGTTCAAACCGAGGAGGGAGCTGACCGTACATCTGTAGTATTTAAATCATAATTACAAACACATCTGTACGTTTTTTATTATCATTCAAGTAGTGTGAGATTATACATTATTTTAATCATATGTTCTTTTATTTTTATGCGTTCTGCTTTGTTATGAATGTTCTTTTGTTTACATTATACGAAACCTGTTTGCAAGCCATGTAACAATTGCGTTAATATCGATACATTTTGCCTCCTGACCAGAAGGGGCGATGATATATTAAACAAGCGGGACCAAAATCTTAGGAGCCATGGGAGGAACCAACCAGAGTTTATAAGAAGGGGTGGAACTAAGGTGCGAGGCTTTCTGTTTTTGTCGAGAGAACGAACTAGGGGGACAGGAACCGGAAAAACCAACTGCAATACACATTACATTCATAACTTCGTTATTTTTTTTCAGGCACCAGCCTTTACCCATATGGTGCTTCATAATATTCTCTTGGTGGTTATGTACATACATTGTTTGCAACAATGTCACTAAAGGCAGTTTGGACGATTACTTGTCATGACGTAACAAACATGCGACATAGTTCTATGCTCGTGCCTGCTGATGCTCGTGCAACAGCCGGCGTATTAGCAAGCACAAAATCGAATATACCTTTAGTGTAAATGCAAAATATTAAACACAACATGCATACAATTATAACAGTATAGTCTAAAACAAAAACAAAAATTCCTTTGGTATTTTACCAATGTGCACATGAACGAGGCTTGTGGTCGGAATTCCAGTGTCGCAGGTTGTGACGTGTTCTTGTTTATACTGTACTTGCCCCGTGTCTATTAATATGTATATGGTGTGAACATATTGTATATTGCATATTGTAACTATCATAATCTGATAGTCCTTTCTTACTCAGTCAGTTTTTAACATGACACAGTAGCATTGTAAAAATGTTAATTAAATTCCAGCTATGTGGTATTGGAACAGTTTGCAGAAATGTTTCTCTTTAAGAAATGAACAATGGTATAAAAAAATGACACATTATTAGACAAATACGTTTTTATTTGCTGTACATTTTGACACCTACTGACGGCTTTTTTCAGAGGGAAAGGTTAGACAAACATAACTGCCACAGTCTTAAAGCATTTGGTTAATAGTCCCAATCTTCCACCCTAGTGCCAGGTCTAAGAGGAGTTGTGCTTGTATAAAACTGCGTTGTACCCATAGAACTATATTGGCTGGCACATGTGTAAATCATATTGAGCAACTGCATACACAGTACAACTTTGCTTACTTAAAGCTACACCGGTTGCTACAAACATGTTAAAGAAAATAATTACGTTCTTAACCCTCCCGCTGTCCTATGGGTCAAAATGATACAGTGCACTCGCCAGTAGCGGGCGCCAACCACAACACGGACATATGACATTCCACAGTTGGCTCTCTCTGCTGGCAATCTGCTGAAAACCTTAGGACAGCAGGAGGGTTAATTCACTTGACAAATGTGTTCCAACACATCACATTTTTATATAATTCCCCAGTGCCATTTAAGTTTTTTAACATTTTCTACACGTGATTGCAGCCATAGTGAGGACCACAACATCTCATTGGGCTATCTTGGCCATCAACGCGTCTATCAGCTCTTGTTTCTTAGTGCCTGTTGTTCGCACTCCAAACTGCTTACAGGCCTCCTTCAGCACAGGGACTGTCAGCTTTCCCAGAGTGCCTTTCTGTGCGTGGGCCCTCAGACCTTCATCTGACATCTCCACTTTGGGCTTCTTCTCTGCACTGCTCCCACTGTCAGCTGCTTTGCAGAGACATTATGTTGGTTGTAGGTTATTTTTTTAAATTATGTTTTGCATTTTCATGCAATTATCAGAGAGCTAAAGCTCCACCCCAAAATAAATCCACTTCCATATAATAATATAAGATGTTATTAACCCTTGTGATGTCCTCTGGGTCAAAATGACCCAAATCACTAGGTCTTTGTGGCAAATAGAAGGAGCTAAACCTAATTCTACAGCTTACACACAAATATATAAAGAAATAATTAATAAATACACACAGCAATGCCAATTGAAAAACACACAAATCATACACAATCAAATGGCGCTGCAATGTGGCCAAATGCGAGAATTCTGAGTACATCACAAGGGTTAAATTAGGTCCGACTTGCTTTCATGATTTGCCTTTAACCCTCCCACTCTTCTTATGGGTAAAAATGACCCAGTGCACTTTTATGCCACAAGACGGTATCAACCACAGCACGGACATATGACGTGCCGCGGTTGGCGCCCTCTGCTGGTAGTGCATTTGAAATTCAAGGACAGCGAAAAAAGAAAAGCTTAAATTACTTTAATTTTCTTTTTTACTATCAGTGTTCAATGCAAAACCAAAGATACATAGTCTGCTTTCTCTGGAAAGTTTTAAGAAGGAAACAAAAAGTCTGAGATCTTTGTGCTGCCAATCATTTCTGACCTGTTTTCCGTTTTGCTGGTTTTCTCTCTGGATTATAATCAGTCGGGTAGACCAAGTCCTTGAACTCCTGGGCAAGGGGTCCTAGACGCTGGTCCATCTGCTCTACCTTTGGCACTGGGAGAGGGAATCAGGGAATGAGAGCATGACAAGACAGGACAGATCTGTTACACTGATCTGTTCTATCCCCATCCAAAAAAATACAATCACTAATACAAAACAAAATAAGTACTTGTGTGTGTTTTAATCTTACTAATTAAGTCATCTATGGATTCAGGAGCCATCATGTCTAGGGCCAAAGCCTCTAGGTTCCTATAATGTTTTTGGAGCACTGGATTCTCAAATGCTTCGCTCCTGCAAACAAACATTAAGTCATGATTCTACACACAGTATGTAATTTCTCAGTTGCAACATTCAATACACACTTTTGATTTGAATTGAAATGTATTAAGTCAACATCTGTAAAATTGCAGTTAGTCCAACAATCACATGTAAACAAAATACATTTTGTACATATTGTGCAGTATGTCATGGAGTTAAAACGTAAATCTACAAGCACACAGGGTAAAATATTTTACAAATCAATTCACAACTCACATTTCTTCTCCAGGTGTTATGGCAGAATAGTAAATAAAAGAGGACAAATTATGAAAGAAAGAAAAAAATATAAATTTTTCCTCCCCTACATTTGGGTATCTCAAATGTTTACCAACCCACAAAAGTTGAAATCAGACAATTAAGTCAGTTTCTTTTGGGTGGTCTGTATACAGGTCTTCAGCACGTTTGATTTTGCATGGCTTTTGACATTACAAGCCCTAATAATACAGCCACCTCCATCTGACTATATCCACCCACAGATTGAGAACTAGCCTACTTCTGAACATGAACGTTGCCCTTGTTTTTATTGCATTAGGTATGCCTGCATTAAGTCCTGGACACATTGGAAGAGACTAGCAGCGATGTAGCATCGAGAGACCGTGGAAAGTCAATAGAATTCAGCGGTATGTTACTAGATTTGCAATTTCTTAAAAGACACATCTGCTATTAGCATATAACCTTCATTCATGAAGTAATACCGTGTATGCGAATACATATGGCTCTCGGATTATCAAAACGTCACACCCATGTCCCTTTTGTATTGTTCCAGCGCTGTGTGTGCATCCCTAAGGGGCAGTAATACGCCTTAAACGCAGTGTTAAAATGGTTTCTGGTTCAAACCAATATAGTTGCACCGCTGTGAAAGAGGCTGTGTTGACCATTATGGGCGCCCCCCCCCACAAATATCTGGAGAAGAAAGTCTACTTAAACATAGCCTACATAATTTAATTATATAGTGCAAAATAATTGATATAAAATTGTTTCCTCATACAAAAACCATTTTGTACAGGCAGATTTTGTACAGAAAAAAATGGGTATTTGGTTAATTTCTGTGTTAATTAATCGGTATTGTTTTACGATGTCTAATCAGTATATTTCTGTGTAAACAGTATACTCCCGCTGTGTACTGTGGTCCGCAAGTGTGTATTGCGGTCCTTATACTTTTGGCAACCATGTGACCTGATGCTGCTCTCTAATTTGTTGCCTCAATATACCCCCTGGACACACACAAGTTTTTTTGTTTGTTATTTCTTTAAAAAAACACGTTCACAGGGTTAAACAAATAAAATACAGTGTGGACTGGACTTTACCAATTTAGAAATTAAGCAGCAGAAGTTATCATGGACAAGCTTACAACCGGCCGTGCTATTCCCGCTCATGTTATGACAAACGGAGTTGGTTAGCGGGATGTTGTGTAAGGGTAAGTAACAGTAATGCTTTTTATTTCTTATCCCGTTTACTTTTAAAAAGTGTTGGTACCGCCAGCGTTTCCGCTAGAAGAAGTTGGTGCCGGTCAATGTGTCCGGGAAAGTTTCAGTTTACCAAACAATTGTAATAAATTCCGGTCAAATACTACTGGTGTTCATTATTGAGCTTAAAAGCAAATTATAGGCAGGCTGTACAAAAAATGAGAACAAGTAAAGAGTGAAGGTTATTTTAGGCTCTACATCTGCTACGTGTCTTTTGAAATCGCAGTGTCGTGCTGCTGCAGTATATAAGAGACAGTCGGCACATGCTTTTGGGATAAACACAATGTCAAATATGGACTGACAAGATTATTTTACTTCACGACATTTAACCATACCCATGATCCATGAA
>JAODUG010038853.1:302-39380 GCA_027564795.1 Aphredoderus sayanus
TATTGTATGCATTGAGTTTAAAACGACTACACATTGTTGCCATTGTGTGCTCACAAAAACACTGAAATGCAGACTAGTGAACGTTATGCCCAAGAGCCAACATATCCTGAAGAACCACAAGCCTATAGTATTGTATGCATTGAGTTTAAAACGACTACACATTGTTGCCATTGTGTGCTCACAAAAACACTGAAATGCAGACTAGAGAACGTTATGCCCAAGAGCCAACATATCCTGTAGAACCACAATTTGCAAACATACAGTACTAGGAAACCTAAGGTACACAGTAACATCAGAGCACCTTTCATTTACATTTCTGTTCAAATTACCTGGAAAAACCTGTTCTTGGGCGATAGTAAACGTCTGTACATAGATTACTATTTATGTATGTAAAGTTTTTTTTATACATTCCTTCACACCAGTGGCCGGAACCACTGTACAAAGCTACACGAGCAGTTAACATTACAGTGTGAAAGTGTAAATACCAAAGATGTTGTCCGTTATCGCTTACCTTTTGAGTGATGTGGTGCAGCGATGGCCAGATTGCACAATTAATTTTGAATTTGGTTTAGTGCTCAAAAACAATTTGAAAATCAGGTCCGCATACTGATATAATTATGTGATACTGTTTATTTTTACACAAAGGTCTACTAGTGCCACATTCTCATCTTCATAATTTAAATAGGCGAACAGTAGGCTCCAACAAGGAGGTACGTCTTTACAAATTACTGATATGCCCCTACAACAGTTTTATATTTTACTAGGCTACAACAAAGTACAATGATAGACAGTCACATGAGTTCGTCAAGTTTTAAACATCACATGCTATTTACATTTTTGGTGTTACACCTACTTTATATGGGAAGATTGCCAGCAAATAGATGTGAACTTGGCTAACTCCTCCACGCCCACAAGACTGGAGATACCAGTGAAATACGAAGCATAGCTGCTGCATACTATTACTTGGAAGTACTGTAGGGTAGGGTACGCTGTGTGGTTTTTGGCGTAAAGTACATAGCCAACTGAGGTGAGCTATCTTTTTTTACATCTTTTACTAAAACATACAGGTTATCTTAGGACAAACGTCTATACTGACTGACTAAATTTTCGCTACATTATCCTGTCATGAAATTTCCTGTGTTTATTTTGACAATATACTAGTGTAAGTGAATAGTTTCGTTGTAGGCAATTGTAGGTTAATTATCAACCAAAACAAATAAATAACGGTAATATATAATAAATTAATACTTTTCTGAAATGTTTGTTGTTATAAGATACTGTAGCAGTAGGCTATGATTAGATTTGGCAACTAGCAGATAATAGATAAGGATATCAAGATGGACAGGATAGTCACATGATAATGCAAGGATAATAATACTGTACACACATTACAGTACAGTACAGTAGTTGTACCGGTACACCGGACTTTTCTTTAGCTGATCGTGGTGTAGACGTTTTTTGAGCTGGAAACTATATGATAGGACTGATGATAAAATACAACAATATCATTAATTGCCAAAATTCCCATATACAAATCAAAATTTTATGGGCTGAAAATGGCTTAACGCTAGCCACTGTTAAAAATGTGTGGAGTCAGACTGATGGTGAAGTTACACTTTATATAGCCTAAATATACTTTTGTAGGTCTAAATTGCCCCTTATAGTCTACAGTACATACCACTAGCCTACACAGATTATCATAAATTTGTGTTAAATTCAGGCAGGCCAAACTATGGGCTGTCACTCTGCTGACTCAACAACACTTACTGGTCCTTGGAATGAAAGAGGTTCCTTAAAACGTTTCCCATTTCCTTTCGCATGCTGCAGAACACTCGTCACCTCCCCAGCAACACATTGTTCCGTTTTCAGCTTCCTGTTGCACCTTTCTGTTAAATCAATTTCACTAATACAAATAGTAGTAGTGTACAGTAATAGTAAGGGTTGGTTTTCACTCATTGCTTTATCTTATTACAGGTTTAGTATAATATTGTATTTAAGTTGTAGTTGGTTTTAATATTAACATGTTTACTGTCATGTTATTGATGTAAGAAACATAATGTCAGCTGCTGGCCAGTTCAGTAGGGTTAAATAGTAAATGTTAAATACATTTATAGTGCTTTTCCAACCTTGGCTACTTAGAGGACTTTACAGTCTAGCCTCACATTCACCCATACACTATGGAACGATGGAACTGGCAAAATCACTTAATCATAATAATAGAAAATCACTTAATCATAATAACTCAACTTTAATTTTGCTTTTTATCTTATCCAGGTACATATTACTGTATGTACCCGTGTACTTAAAGTGTGTGCATATGTTCTACCTCACCTATACAGTACCTGTAGTTCCCTGCAGTCAACATTGCTTAGGTCTATACTGCACAGGCCCCAGCAGTCACCATTAGAAGGCCCAACCCTACACACATGCTAAGGTCAAAGCCCTCTACAGGACCTTTTGCAGAGCAGAAAGCATGGTGCGTCAAACTGTGCCAGTACATGCAAGAGTTGTGCAGCGGTGAGTTCTCACCACATTAATAGGACTTTTACCTTTACAGTTTCTCTGACTACCTTTAACAGTACCATCACAGCCATCATACCATCATTATTGCTATCACAGCACTGCTTTTTGAAATATAGCCGATTTCAGCTTTCAATGCTAATTTTCCCAGCCAGTCTAGTGAAACCAACATGCCGTCTGCCACAACCACCAGCCTGGACTACACACCGCCAGATGGAGGCTGGGGTTGGGTCGTAGTCCTTGGATGTTTCATATCCATAGGTTTCTCCTATGCCTTCCCAAAGTCCCTAACCATCTTCTTCAAGGATATCCAGGAGTATTTCTCAGTTTCGTACAGTGAGATTGCCTGGGTTTCCTCGATTATGCTTGCTGCTATGTATGCAGGAGGTCAGTATCATTTTCAATATGAAATAATTATTTTAATATTATTATCACTAATATACTGTATTAATATATTGTATATACAGTATGTATGTATACTATGTATATATATATATATATATATATAGTGGTTTATAACTTGGGCCAAAACATGGGAGAACTGTGAAATATAGAGCCAGCAACGGAAAATCATACACTTTTCTGTTTCCTTGTGCAGGACCAGTGAGCAGTATTTTGGTGAACCGCTATGGAAGCAGACCTGTTGTTATAGTTGGCGGGCTGATGGTGGGAACTGCCATGGTAGCAGCTTCTTTTGGCACCACCATCATGCATTTATATCTGTGTGTTGGAGTTCTTGGAGGTACATCACGTTTTCATATTGTTTGTAGTTAATTGTTTTATTCTGTTTTGGTAACTGTGATAGTAGAATACATAATGGTTTGAAATTGTTTTAGTATATTTTTGGAATGGAAGTCAACAGAGTTTCCTTATTCACAGTGTGAATGAGGCATTGTATCATGCATATTAAAGCATTACTTGTATTAAACTTTTGTTTCAGTAGATATAATTTTTTTTTAGTTCACTGCCGTTCAGTTTGAATATGAGCTAAACATGCTGCTGCTCAAATGTTTGCATTGTGTTCCCTGGTGTTTACCTGCTAATGACGAGAGAAAGACTGATTGGTCCTAAAGCAAGGACAAAATCCTCCCACTGCTAGACAGGGGTGGGAGTTTGATGTAGTAAAGGTCAATGATCTGTTTCATCAGAGCAAAGATCAATTCTCCACTAATATTTATCATGTTGAAAGCATAGCAGCTTTCAGGAAAATTGTGGATCTGTGTCAATTGATCTATGATAGGATATAGTGTGGACATATATTTTAAGCATAATCACTCCCACACTCAGTTTTTGGAAAAGCAGTAACGTTATCTTACAGTGTGCTTCCACTTTAAACTGTATATTGTTTATGGATTTTATACAAACTCATGGGAATATACAGTACACTGCATTAAATTCTGTAATATTATCTCAACAGGTTTTGGCCTAGCCTTTAATCTCCAGCCATCCCTCACCATCATAGGCACCTACTTTCATGTCAAAAGGCCAATGGCAAATGGACTAGCTATGGCGGGCAGTCCAGTGTTCCTCTTCACTCTAGCTCCTCTTAACCAGTTTCTCTTTGATTCTTTTGGCTGGAGAGGGAGCTTCCTTGTTCTGGGAGGGTTTCTTTTGAACTGCTGTGTAGCGGGCGCTCTGATGAGACCTGTTGTCAAAATTGTCAAACCCAAACCCAACCCTGACGTGGATAGGTCGAGCAGTGCCACCAATAAGGATTTGAAGCCAGATACAAACTCTGATTTGACATCGGTCAACGTTCATATCAAAGAAGACGAAAATAATGGCAGCAAGCCTGGAGGCTGTGCAAACAAATTCATAGACGTATCGCTTTTCAAACACAGAGGCTTCCTGATATACCTCACAGGTAATGTTATCATGTTCTTTGGATTGTTTGCTCCAGTAGTTTTCCTTGCACCTTATGCGAAGCATCAAGGGATTGATGAATACTCTGCCGCCTTCCTACTGTCTATTTTTGCCTTGGTGGACATGTTCGCCCGGCCAGGAACAGGATTTATAGCCAACACCAAGTGGATCAGGCCTAGGATCCAGTATTTCTTCAGTTTTTCTGTGGCATATAATGGCATGTGCCACCTTTTACTTCCATTATTACCAGGCTATACTGGTTTGGTCATTTACGCTGTCTTCTTTGGTTTAGCATTTGGTATGGTTTGTGCACTACTTTTTGAAGTTCTGATGGATCTTGTTGGATCTCATCGATTCTCGAGTGCTGTTGGATTAGTCACCATTATCGAGTGTGCCCCTGTGCTTCTTGGCCCTCCAATTGCAGGCAAGTGTAATTCTTTATATGATAATGTGGATTTTAATTATTTAATCGTACACTTATATAAATCTAATTAAATAGTCCCTTCCTGATAAATTAAAGGGCCCATATCATTCCAATTTCAGTATCTGAGGCGGAGGATAGGAGACATGATTGGTAACAATCAAGAAGTTATGTCACTCCTAGGGCCAAACCTGACAGACTGAATATTCTTTAAATTACATATTTAGATATATTCTAGCATTAGCTCAACCCTTTCAGGTCCCTTCAAACAATGTAAATGACATCACAACTGGAAAATGTATACTGACTGACTGACTTTTAAGCATCCAGTAATTGTATTGTTTTCTTTTCTTGCAGGTGCACTAGTTGATATTTTCAAGGACTACAAATATATGTACTATGCATGTGGGGTGATGATGCTGGTGCCTGGCATATTTCTGTTCATCATGAATTACTATAACTACAGGAAACTGGATGAGGAGCAGAAGGAAAGACAGAACACAGTTATGAAGCTGAGGACTTCAAAGCTGTCTGTTATGGAGGAAAGACAGACAGAACAAATGAAACTGAACCAGGACAGTCTATTACCAAATAAGAGCAATAGCTGAATTTTATTTAAGCAATATGTGTTATAATGCCTCCAGAATCACAAATGTACAGTATGTCTGAAACAAAACTATGTTCTTGGCTGTAAGGGCGGGAAGGTACTGTAGTGTTCCTTTAAACCATATAGGACTTTCAAAACTTTTACTAAAGGGTGTCCATGGTTCTAATGAACAAAAACAAGTTAATGTTTTGGATATTTTTGTTATATTTTCTGGCACAGATTCAATTAACATTGGTATTTTTATATATGTTAAGTCGTTTATTCATGCAGTAGCCTAGTAAATTATTTGACATTTAATTCTCATGTTGAATCATACATTTTCTCAATTCCATTATAGCAGTAACATTACCCTACCACATTCTGTAACCACAAAATAAGATTTTTTCCTCTGTCCTCCTTAAATGAAGATAATTTTATTTTTGTTCATGTGCTTGATGTTGTGGAATATTTTAAAATCCATTTAACTGAACTACAGTAGTGTATTAGTTATCTGTCTTTTGTGCCACTAGATGGCAGAAAACACTATTATGTAGGGCACACAACTTTCACAACCACAGGTGGGTTGGAACTTATAAGAAGAATTATACATTAGCCTACAGTACATGTCCAGCCTGCTCAGGTACTTTTCAAGATTATTTAGGACTTCTGATGAGATTGTATAGCTGTGTGTGTGTGCATGTTTTCACTAGCGTACTGTATAAATAAAAGCTGTTGGTATTAATTGTTGGTATGATAAACATTTATAAATAGTAAACATTTAAATCTTTCCCAAACACAATCTTCCAGGTGTACAGTATACTACAAAAGATATTCTGCAGTAGGATGTCAAGTCATAGAACCATATGGAATGCTGGTCTATGGTCAATGCTTATATTCAAATTACGTTTTTTGTGATTTTCTGGCTCATTGCCATGCCTTAGGAAGGCAAAAGATACATGCACATACAAATCAATGGTGTTATTAAATAGAGATCCTTAGACAATCTATTGTCATTGTTCACCCTTAAGGCAGACATTACCCCTCTGCCTAGTGACAGCAAAATTGCCTTTCTAAGGAAATCAATGTGTTTATTATAAGCTTTGATAATAGTATGTAAAACCCACATAAACAACCTGGAGGTCTGATATAAATTACTTGCATTTCTTGTAGCATCCCTTTTATTGCATTTTAAACATCGTGAAACTGTACAGTCAGCGGGAGGTTATGTATTTTAAACCAACTAATTATAGGTTTCAATCACCAGGGCAATTCCAGAGAAATCAAGATTTATTTAAAAAAGCCTCTTTTTTAAAACATAATGACCTGCATGTGGACAGGCCAATGAGACCATATACGGTAAGTTTTTAGGTTTATGTTTCATGTCCAGACAAATTTAAGATTGGAGAACTGCTATTAGTGCTGGTTGCCATAAGCTCTCAACTCTGCTGAGCACTTTCAGCATAATCATGTTGAACTGTGAATGTCATTTGTGAAGATTACTTTAATTAAGCCAAATATTGAAAACAGAAAATGCAGCACCGGCACTTATAATTATGTTACTGCAGGACTGTGAAAAGCTCTGTTTACTCACAAGTACATAGGTAGGCTACAGATGCAATAGTCTGTGTGATATTAGTCTAGGTGTTCAAATTGAAATATTCTGGGTTTGTTCCATTGTCCTACTGTAGCTGTAATTATTTAGTTGAGCAAGATGCATGTTTCACCTGCCTGCTGCAATAATACTAGTAATTGCATTCAATTCTATTGTCTTAGTACAGTATGTAGCACAGTAGGAGGTAGCAAGATGACTTTCCTATGGTATATGGTCTAACTCATACAGTATATTACATCCTACACATTCATGTGTACTGTATGTACAATAAGTTTTTATAGGGACTAAAACATTTGGAGCCACTTTTGGAACTGTATAGCTATTCATTCAGAGCTATAGCTCTGAATGAATAGCTATCATTATACAACATTATTCCCCAACATCTGTTTCAATTGCATGACTGGGGGAATCTAAAACATAGGGAGTAATGTTGTCTGTTTAATCCCACGTTTGTTAATAATCTCTACTAATCTTCTTTAACCAGAACAGCAGAACTAATCTGTCTTCCCAATGTTTACACTCAGAGGGAGGCCAGTGCCACTGGAACTGCCAGAGATGGTAGTTTCCTTGGATATGGAGCTGTTAACTCTGACACACTGTTATATTCAGACTGAACATAAGTGGGCAGGACATCTAACAGGGATATATAGACTATGTTAAAATGTACCAGGAGACAGATAAGCAATTGGCATGTCAATCCACACAAGGAGCTTTCAAGGATTCAATCACACACTGACTAGAGAGGCCGTCTCCTGCAGTGTGTCTCAGTAGATCACTGTGTCTGATTACAATTAGCTGTGAGCATTGCATTTATAAGACTCCAGTCTTGTTCTAGATTAATTTAAATAATCAATGTTCACAGTGTATTGATGGATGAATTCACCAGCACAAGTCGTAATTTCGAGGGGAAAAGAGACAATCTCTAGAGGACAGAAAACTGTACATACGTAGAAATAGCATTAAAACATCTGCATGTTCAATACTACCATCCACTGCAACAGTGTCAACAAATATACAGGGTTGCTGCGCTAAGGTTTAAATTGTTGTAAAAATAATGATAACAATAAAACAAAGTATTGTAAAACAGCTTATCATTTTGGAAGAAAAGACAGAGGTTCAATAATATAATGAAACCTAGCAATGTCCACAGCACAGGCGTTAACTGCAAATGTAAATGTCACTACCAGGACAGTTTACTAGTACAGAGGACTATAGGCATATTATTAGGAGGGCATCTTGTTTCCTTATGGAATGCAAACTGGCCCAAATAGAACTGTTATCATATACAGTAGGCCCACTTTTGAATTCAGACGAGCAAACTCCAAACCCCAAATATGGCTAGCGCTTAGCCAAAAGCAATTGAGAAGCAAAGCCCAGAGACATAATAAGATGATGGTACCCATAATTAACAAGCTGTGAAACACATGTCCCCGAACCCAGAACAGTGTGTCTTTTTGTCTGCTGTTAAGTAAGAATGGAGGAATTATCATCCAAACACACATTTTACTACAATTTTCAGAATTGACCAGGCTGTGCCTCAGGCCAATATCCTTAATCTGCCACTCAAAATACATTTAGTCTTTGTGTGAATACATGCATGTCTCAGAGACGGCGGATGTGAAGAAGCCTATTAGAACCATTATTTAGCCTCTTTATCTGGTGAACGCAGACAACCACTAAAGCCCGGGTGTATGGAGAGCATTGTGTTGTTTATACGCATATTATATGAAGAATCCATAGTTTCATGTGTCAAGATCTATATTACAAAGAGTTACATATACATTTTTAATAAACATTCCAGTGCATGTCCTTGCACAAATAAGTGTTCATGAACTAATTTGATTTTAGAACTGAAAAGCTAAATACAATTACATATGACAATACAAAACATTTAGATTAATTTAAACTGTGACAAGACAATCTGAAACAAGAAAGTGGATTGTTGATTGTATCTGTATAGGGTGGCACAATTGAGATAACATTGTGAAATTTCATTTAACTCTCTTAGGAAATCTTATTGAATCTAAAGATCATTCCCTATACCCGTTGGCAGGCACCTAAGATAGCCATTCTAGTGTTATGTCTTTAGGGATAGAGACCCAGGCCTGAGACTGAAAGGATGACAGAGAGACTGGCTATGAAAAAGGGAGGAGCACAGAAATAATTATAAGGCCAACTGAGGCGTGTCGGCTTGTCCTTGCCCCCAAAGTGAAACGCAGGGTGAAACATGATTCCCCAAATAACAATCTCGGGCTCAACATCTGTGTAATTACACGTAAAGAACCCTGTAACACTGGTTTTTATTATATAATGTGAACTTATGTCTGGGACAAAGAGTCATTAAGTATACTGTTTTGTTATCACAAGCTACATATGTGGTTGAGATGAACAATGAGTTGACTACAGTACCAACAGATAACTTTTCAGTGCTAATGCAAAGTGCACCATTATTATATTATTATATTATATACTGTAGTTCACAATGGCATTTTTTTACTCATGGAAATAAACACAAGTTTTGAATATGTTGGCTGCCCACTGCTTCAGTTAGTGACTCAGACTAAGTTTGTTACGAGGGCAAACTCTCTCTGAGCCTCAGCACAGCATGATGACAGCACTGACTCTGACAGCTGTCTCTGTAAGCCTCTCAAAGGTGTGTGATTATGTTTTTATTCTTTCTTCCAATAGACAGAAGGAGCCCACTAGAACCCCTACATGGGGAAGCCATGCAGTCTTCATTATGTCTGTCTGTGGGCCATAATGGCCTCCTTGCACAAGACATAACAATGGAACTGCAATGCTCTTTGGGGCAATATGTAACGCGATATCCACATACAACAATACAAATATAATTTTTTTAATGTCAATTAAAAAAAAGCAACTACACATAAAATGTAGACTGCTACAGTATCATGTTTAAGGAGGGTAAAAAGATAATTTTATAGGAGTAGATTTTTAATCTTGTAATAAATTATCTTAGAATTTTGTATAAAAACTATTCAGGCCCTCATAGTGCTGGACTCAATCCTGTGGCAAACTTGTTCATGGTACAGTGTTTTGCTGACACTGGCACCCATCACAGAAAATGATTAAGATATAAAATTTTAAAAAGTAATTTCAAGAAGTGAAGGAACAGAAGAGCGGTTTTAACACAAATCGGCAAAGAACTGTAGCTTTCGATTTATTGTTGAATGTCACACAGGGCAGTTATTGATTAGGTTATTTTCCATTACATATCAGATTTATGGTACCTTGTAGTGGGCAGGTTGTGGTATATGGGAACACAATGTGAATGGGCACCCTGTAGTATAGTGGCATGTTTGTCTGAGGCTGTAGCAACATGGGCACTGGTTATTGTTTTTTGATATATTAACACACACATTTAGGTTTACATATATGGCATCACACAGAGTCTGTCTCCTATCACAGACAATTTAAAAATTCGAACTTAACAGCAATCATCTCCAATTGTACAGAATTCATTGTGTCATGTTGGTTTGCTCTGAATTGGAGAGCAAGCTTCTAGAAGAAAGATTGACTTTAATAATTCAGTTTTTAAACCATGAAATGTCTTGTCTGAGCTCAGTGTACATTTGATCAGACCTAACAACATCTAAAAGCTTTCAAAGAGAAGCATTCTGTGAGACACCAAGCCAAGGCATTAACATGCCTCTTAATGTGCTAATGTTCCACAGTGGCATGTGATGAGCACTCAAGAAAAACAAAGAAATGGTTTTCTTAACTGTCTGAACTTACTGTATACTATAATTTTAGTTCTGGCATGGATCTCTTCAACAACTAACTGACAAACTAATAACTGATGTCTATGAAAGAGGAACATTCTAGTGGTGAATATAAACCACAAAGGCGACACTTTGGCCTTCACTAAATAAATATCTTGGAACATGAATACTGAGACAGTGTCTACAAACCTGAAATGGACAGGTACAGCGGTTATTAGTCTTTTGTTTGTTGACATTTAAAGTGACATTTAAAATTAAAGACAGCCCGTGTTATATAAACAAGCCAAGCAAAACAAGACCAAAATTAACCCTATCATTACAGAGTGGAGAGAACGATTGGGAGTACAGGCAGCAATATGTGATGCCAGAGTGCCCTGTTTGCAGCTCTCACAGATGTTTAAATAGGATGATTGCCGCTAGTGTAAAGGGTCCTTGAGCGAGAGGACCTTTGGAGGATAGAGAGAGAGAAAGAACACATGTAGGAGGCTCATATGGAAATGTGTGTGCATGATGAAGAACTCAACTTTGTGTTATGAAACAAGTGTAACAAATATTAACCCTGATTAACTTTCTTATTTTAAACAGCAACAATAATAATGGCCATGTGAACAGACAAGGCTGCCTGTCGAAGGCAGTTATCTGTTATTGCAATAATAGGCTGATGCTTATTAGCCTTTAACAATGTGACAATCTAATTATCTCCCCATATAATTGCATGACGTGGCACTGATAGCTGACTATTCCTTACAGCTAACAGCTGGAGATATTAATTGATGCAAGTGCCCACAATTAAGAAATTGCTCTGGTGCAATTTGCTTAATAAAGCATCATGGGTAAAGTCTTTACACAACCCATTAATGTAGTGATTTCATTTTGTAATCCTAGGATAGTGCCTCAGTAGGGGGATTATAGCTCATTACTGTCCTGCAGTGTGAGTTAGTGTCCTGCAATGTGTACTGAGTTTTAAATATGTTAATTACATTGTTTGCCATTTAACAAAATCTTTTAATTAATATGCCTGTTTCCTTTTCCTTGAATTATGAGATATCACTGCATTCTCTCTGGACTAACTTTATTTTCTACAAACTTCTCCATGAACCCCGCATCAAAAATGTATAAGCTGGTTTGAGACGATGATGTTTTTTTTTTATATGGTCTATATATGAGTCAGTTATTTTTAATGCAACTAGACAAATTATTCTTATATAAACCTAACTTAATGTACAGTATTTAGCAAAGTTTGTGAATATAACCATATGAAAATTTTGCAAATATGACATTTGTGGAGTAACATTAACAGACAAAAGCATTTTCATTTAATTATTCTGAACAGTCATAACTTCCCCATAATAACTAAAACAATAAAAAACAACTATACAATAAAGTAGAGAAAAGAAAAGAGACAGACTGTAAACATCTATATGTTGTTATATCCAGCTGATGTATGGCAATAGCACGTGATAGATGATAGGACCATGGACTTATCAATAATGCATAAGCGAGTAAGAGAAATGACAAGCCTTCTCCTCGTAGCTTCTCTCCAGAAGCAGCCATAAATTTGCAGGGCAATAATAATGATTCCTCTCAGGGAAATAAAGGCCACCCTGTGCTCCCTGTAGTCATAAACCTGACTCTGTCTTCCATTGGCTGGAAGAAAAATGCTTCCTCTCCCACCTCATAGGAGTCATACACGGCAGGTACTTCAAGCAGACAACTTGATATGCAATAATTTCTCTTTACCAAGCAAAAGAAATACAATTTCAGCTTGATATTTAGCCATTTTCCTATTATATTTGTGGAAGCGTTAAAAAGAGGAGCACTGTAACATAAAAATGAAGTTTACTTGAACAGACTGGAGGGGAAGAAAATAAATAATCTTGCTATAATTCTCCTAATTCAGATGCTGATGTTTAGCTTAGTGCAGCCTTGGATGTGTTATCATAAATGTTTATTTTCCTGCTTCAAGGTGAGCATATCACTTGCTCATCTTGAAAAACACAGTTCATCGCTGGAGTACAGTAGCTTTACACTGCTGCATCGCTGCGTTCATGGCAAACAATGGAGGAGAACATAATGTAGAGAATAGAGAATGTCCTGTCTATGATTATCCAACCACCTCTGGCAGAATGGCCCTGGGTAAAAACAAATAATATGGTCAATGTCCACAGAAAATCTACTTTGACACCAGCCTCCTACCTCCTCCAGCCTCTCAGGTCATTTTACCTTAGCACTGGCCCAGAACAGACACCAATCAACCCTGGAGAGTTGCCTATAGACAGTAAATAGTATGGCTCAGTTCAAATTCTATTGGTTGTGCTAAGTGCTTTCTGTTAGAGGCGCCTTCCAATGATTGCATAAGACATCAGCATGACTGAAAATCCTTGAACACTGACTGAAATTAAATGATTATTGCACATCTGAGTGATAATATTAATTATTAAAAAGCCATTTTATATCACCGAAATCAAAACCTGAAGGTTAACTTTTTTCAACCCAGACTTTATTAAAGTTGTTTACCATCATGAATAATGGTAATTAACACAAACTCACACTATAGTTTTAATATTGAAATATATAAAGCTATGGTAAAGCTTAATTTTGATAATAGGGAATGCATTACACTGTAGCCCTGTACGTCTACTGTATACTGCATGTCACTTCTGGTTGACTTCCTGTGTCCGACATGGATGTAGGTATGGAATAAAGCTGATACATGCTGGGTTTGTGGATATCAATTTTCTATTAAACATGCAAAGACATATCTCACTATACCATTTCCAATTTATCAGCAGGAGATTTGTCTAAATGCACTGTACAATCTAAACAGTTGCAAACAGTATACCTGTTTGACCTGACATACTGTATATCAAAGGCAGTGAATTGATTGCATGACTACAAAACTTTCAAATCAGCTTCAACCATTTGTGCCAAAATGGCCTTTTAGTGATCTCATCTGTAGAGACAATGGAATGAATATCAAAGTTTTTGTAATCTTTCAAGACAAGCCTGTGCAGTTAACCTCAATATACGTTGTATGCTCACTGCATTTCTAATGTAGACTACAGCTCAACATTAAAATGTGTCTTTCTTCATCTTTGTGTATAGATTTTTTACAGTGGCAAATCTCATGAGCAACAGGGGCTCTGGAATGCAATGGTGAAGACCAGAGCACCAGAAGGCAACAGTATCTGCCATCACTGGACCCTATCACCAGCAGTTAGGGCAGAGACAACATATTTATTCTGAAATGGCTAAATCTGCTAGCTCCCTATACAAAATGCAGTTACAATACAGTATGTCACTTTGTTAGTTTGGAAACTGAATTATTTGCATTTGACCTAGTGATAGAATAAAACTGTGGAAACAATAAAACATTGTTAGTTTTGTTAAAATAATGAGGCACATACCTGTAGACTTTAGAGAAATCCAAAACAGAGCACACATTCTATAGGCTAATTGTAAGCATTTTGTGTTGTTTTTCAGTTTCTACCGTATGCTACAACAGAGGTGGGAGGGTTTGTGTCTGGGAAGTTAATGCACTGTTTTGCAGAGAAGAATATCCTTTTCTCTTATCTACCACAGACTTATAGTCGAAAAGCTTAATATCTGTAAAATAATCTATTAAGTGCTTAGATTCACTGTTGTGAAAGGGATTGTGAAAGAGAACAAAAATTCCATTTAAGGCATCATCAAATCGGGAAGAAAAAAAAATAGAGAAAAAAGACTGCAGGTATTTTAATAGGAGCTTGTCCAATAAGTGCCTTTGAGATATTTATACACTGAATAAGATTCAAAGGCCAGTCTTTCACATTGCCTTCCATAAAGATAATCTTATTTCTTACTTGGCTGAACTTGAGATGTAGCTCAGGCAGATAAGGTAGACTTCATTCGTCCATTTCCCATTGACCTTTACAGAAAGAAACTGAGAATGTGTGAGAAAACAAACAAATTCAATGAAAATGTAAATGAAGGACTTGAAAGACATTATCATCATCAACAACTCACCATACACACTTGAAAAGTAATTAATTGGCAGTGATGTATCACCACAAAAAATATAGAAGATATTTAGATTGGTACAGTATGTAAACAAGAAGATTACATTTCCAGCAGTTATTAAATTTTTTGGACTTCCTTCACAAGTCTTTGCTTATTTTGAGTCACAGCAGTGCATCAAAATGTTAGTTGTGAGACATTTTTGTGTGAAATATCTGCTGGACTGCCTGTAGAAACATATGACTTTTATCTCTTGAGAACACTGAATTGTGATGCAAGCCATGATCTATAATGTTCTCCGAGTCTGATAGTGATGAACCTCCTGGGTGCGATGTCATTTTAATCACCATTAATATCATCCTAAAATGTCATGTACTTTTTTAGGCAAGGAAACCTTTAATATTTCCTAACAAGGGTAGGCATGGCCAACAGGAGAGAGAACATGTTAAATGTTTTGTAATTAGGACACCGAGCTTTCTCTCCCTGTGTTCCCTGCATGTTTTTATTGAATTAATATCTTTATCTTGTAGCCATGGCGATATGGAGAGAAGATTTTACACTTTTGCCATATCGGGGGGGGGTTGTTAAATATATGGTTATGTTGACCAGAAACCAACAAAACATCACCATTGCCTTTGATATTTCTCTGAAAGCCTCATTGGTGCAGGTATATGCAACACCTCATCCAAAAGCCTGTGGGCGTTGCAGAGTGGGCTGTCAGCCTTGTGGCCAAATTTGTACCAACCATTTTAGATTTAGGAGCCAACTATTCTAAATACACTTGGTAACATCTCTTTTTTTTTGCTGTTGTGTTTGGAGAGCAGACGCCAGAACCAATCAGGGAGGAACCCATTAAACCACCAGTGCATGAACCCTCCTCAGCTAGAAACTGCGTGTTCTATACTCATGGAAGATAGATGATTTAGGAGATTCATTGGCATTTTAAGTATTTTGAATGAACACAAAAATAAAATGTAATGTGTGTTATTAGAAAAATAATGTTTGTCATGATATGCCATAAATAGTCCATTTAGTCCATATGTGTTTCAGTCCATAAAAATGGTTCAAATGGACAGTAAATCCTCATTTTCCAGCTGTCAGAAAAAGCCAAGATTTGTGAACCAGCTGTAATGATGATCTGTCTTGCCAGTTTTATTTACAACATTTTAAACAAACTGTTGTACGAGTGGGGATGGATGTACAAACACAATTATTTTTGCTTGACTTGACTTGAATTGAATATAAGGTTTGTATTGTTTGCAAATTTGACAGTAACATTTTAGAAATGGTCAACCTTAAAGAACAAAATATAATTGAGCTTGTTTGCCCTTTTGGGGTTGTAAGCTGTTAAAATTCTTTAAAATGCCAAATGGTGTTTCTAACATACTGTATAAAGCTATTCCATAACCCAGTGGAAATATAAACATTAATTAGTTGTATATTCTGGATGTTATAGCTGTAAGGATACTCAAAATGAATTGCAGGTGGCTTGTCCATTGTATTCCAAACAACCCTGACCAACATTGTGACACATCTACACATCTGTATTATATGAAATAAAAAACATTATAAATTAATCATCTCACCTTGTGTTCAATGCCTGACTTCAGCAATTCAAGGGACAGGGTTATAGGCCCAATGGGAGGAATTTGGTGGGCAGCTATGTATTCTAACATACAATATAACACCTGGCGTACTCCTGGTGTAAGCCACCTACAATGGTGGATCTTGTGTTTCCCCTTAAATGTCCCAAATCCCATTCAATTCGAGAACGCCATCATCTCAGACCACGTCTCGCGTATTTTTTGTTGCATTGTGTGCATTTGCTCTCCACCACTCTCCCTGCTCCTCACTGCACCTGTACCTGAATTGGGGATGTATGTCTTCCTGAGCAAGCAATCAAACAAACCCAAAATGTGGAGTCTTTGTGCTGTAGTGATGGCAGTGGGAGCTGCAGGCCTTGGGCGTGTTCTGTATGCCGCCGATAAAAAAGCAGACACAACGCAACAGTGGGGTTCACTCTCAGCCATGCGCAGCGCAGAGAGGAGAGGACTGCTTCTCACATACTGATCAGAACTGATTTACTTCGCCGCAACTGCACTCACCTCTCCGTTATTTCCTAAGGTTTCCATTAAATTGCCATCACAGACTGATAAACTCTGCTGTATTTGAATATTACCTGCAGCTAAATGGACATGATCGTTAAGGAAAGATTCAGAAAAATTGCCATTTAAATAATGTCCCCCATAACTGTGAAAAGCTATTATGACGGTCTCTTCTTGAATGCTACAGTTTCAGAACTCAGGGGCACAGGGGCCAACCCCCCCCCCCCCCACACACACACACACACACACACCAAAACAAAAATATGTAATTCATGCTTTTTCTTATTTATCATTTTCAAGACCAGACTAGCAGAATGGAACAAGATTATTTTAGGAAGAGATAGCATACAGAATGTTGGTTAGTGGTCACGGCTGTGAGCTGGAATTGCATTTCTCAGATGCTAAATCCGAAGCTAAATCTGGTAGAAGCCATCGGTTAGTTAGTGTCATCCTGAGCCAGTCTTGCCTTAAGACATGTGGTACAGTCTTTTACACTCAGCCAGCGTAGATGAACATCCGTTCCTTAGCGCCCGCGGAGGGGGCACGCATGCGAGGGCGAGCGCTCAGAGGCTGGCTCTCGCTGGGAGAATGCGGGCAGAGAACAGAGATACCTCTACAGTTAATTAAGGAGCACTTCGTGTAAATGCGAAGGGGCAAATGAATTCTGTGTCATTGGCAGCCGCTCCTCAAGGGGGACCAGTGGTATTTCAGAGGTGAAATTGAAAGAGCTGTAAATCTATTTCCTGACTCCGGCTTGACTGTCATTTCTGAATCACTGTGCCGCTGCTATCCAAGTGTGGACTGTGTAGCAGAGTGACGAGGGAGTGAGCGGAGTTTTCTCTGCCGGAGTCAGAGCTCCAGAGTTGTTGGAGGAGGTCAATGCACCCAGCACCATGATGGACGGATTTACATTCTGTTGAGATATTTATTTACGCCATATATTCTTTCTTATCAGGTAAGATGTTTTGTTGCTGTTGTTTAATTAATTTTTGGGGATGTGGAAGGATTCGTGCATTTGTTAGCCAAATTCTAGCTTTTGTCTTAAATGTATGAACCATACGATTTTTTGGACCCTTATTATCAATGCTCAATTTGCATTATAACATTTTGAATTAGGTTATCTGCTGTGTGCTGTGGTGAGTTGTCGTTTGGTCTCTCAGTCAACATTACGATAATGATAGGCTATTTATGTTTATGATACTGATTGAGTGTGATTACATTATTATTATTCATGCTACTGTTTTTTCCCCTTTGTGCAAAAGTAGGCTATAGCTCAATGCTCATTAAAAAATAAATCGAAAGTGGTCTATCTTGTCTAGTCTTGTCAAATCATTAATGATAACTTAATTTACCTCGTTGATATTAATTAGTCTATTATTAAAGTTACATCTGACAGTTGGGAGGATCGAGTAAAGTTACTGGCAGTGAGAAAACTGGTGTAGATCAAAAACGTAAATAATAATATTTTACAATTAAGCCTATATTTTACAGATATCTACAAGGCATAACGCATTAAATTGATCAGTTGAAAGAGTATAGCGATTTAATACAAGTTGGCAGCGCATGCAACAAATAACGCATGCGTTATTTGGTGTCCGAGCAAATTCACATTTGTGATCGCAATTTTGCATTATTTGTTTAATTTATTCACTACAGACAAACTGGAAAGAGCTCTAGCCTATGGTCTGCGCTCTATTTTATTCTTACATCTAAACAGCCTGGTAAAATTAGAAGGTTTTTGATTCCTCTTACCGATGTGTCAATGTCACATTATTTTGTTAGTGACGAATCGAAAAGGCTTGGCAGCCAGCTCCTTGTGAATTCTTCTTTCTTGAGTTTAATTTGGGTTTTAAGGCAGCTAGGTTAAAGGCAGTGCCTGTCAGGGGAAATCTGGGATGCATGGTAAAAGTCTCTAGAGATCTCCCCACATTGACAAGACAGGGTGAAATGGGAACAGCTCATACTTATATAATCATGCAGTTCAAATGACTTCTCAGGACAACAGGATCAACATCCAGAGTAAATGCATTTAGAAAAAAAGACATAAAAAAAGTAATTTACCTATTTTGCACCATAGTTAGTTTGTTGTTGGTGTGTGTGTGTGTGTGTGTGTGTGTGTGTGTTTGTGCTGGCATGTATTTTCAAACACAATGTTGAACTAGCCCCAAGTGTGTGCGAGAGAGAGAGAGACAGAGTCACAGGTCGCTGTGTTATTGTGTTTGACGCCACCTCTTTTGAACATCAACAGATGTGTCCCGTCATGTCCTGGTTGTTCTGCCTGTGCCTCTGGGTCAGTGTGGCTGCCCTCCAGCTGTGTCACGCCACTTTCTATGACACCATCCAACAGCATCATGTGACCAGGCCGGGGCGAACCACCATCCACACCATTGGTGAGTCGGGCCTGCACTTTACTTCCAGTGCTGGACCGTCAGATCAGTACCGATATTGACAGAAACACGGCTTATTGTTTTGTCCAATTGAAAGAGACAAATTGCTTGATAAAAATGGTATCTTGCCATAAAACTGGAGTCAAATATTCCGGAGAAAGATTGATGATATTTGAACTAGATCAAAACAAAACACCTCTCCCTTCACTCCCTCACATTGGACTTGCATTGCCAAGGCTATGGTTGTTGGTTGTGCTGTGCAGTCTGCACCACTTTGTTTGTGTTCCCATTTACACAGCCAGAGCTGTGTAGCAACACCAGACTTTCTTTCAGAGCACACAGAACTGATAGGTAGCAAACCCCGAGTAGATATTTGATGACTACAAAAGTGTGTAGCTTAATCGCTGGATACACCTTTAAAGTGAGAGGACTCTTTTTGTTTTCAAGTCAAATTTGTTAATTAAAGTATTTTGATAGCAGGTTTTGATAACTAGAGTCTTAAAATTAATTAATGCTATTTTGATTAAGATGAGATAGATAATGTTTAGCTACAGTATCAGACATATTATACAGTGCCCTACATAGATTTTAACTTGATTACTGTATGTCCTTATTTCTGTAGTGAAGGTAATAGAGCAAAACAGTGTCACTACCCCCACAGCTGTTACTGTTTATGTTCCTGCTACAATCTTTCCCTTCATTTTTGAGGTTCCATTGTCTGTTAACTGAATATATTATGATGCAAAAGTGGAATGGTTCTATTCAGGTGATTGTGGTGAATAATTATGGACTGAATTAAAGTACAAACATATTCTATATTCTGTACACCGGTGTCCCTCCAGCGTAGCAGCCAGGCGTCTTGTCAAAGAACTACATTTCCTGTGAGTCAGAATACTTTACTCATGGCTGCAGCCCTTAGCAGAAGTTAAACAAATACACACTTAAAATTATTTTCATGAATGCAGCCTGAACAAGAGGAAAATGGGATTCATATTTTTAACATAAACATATCATTTGAATTCTGCTGGAACTGCTGCAGTAATGTCAATGTTGTGTCACATCATTTACCATAGCATAGCCTCTCCTTACTGCTGGATAAATGAGATGTCAGTTTTATAAGAAGGGGGATGGGTTGGCTGTCTGGATTTACTTTGACATCGGGACATTTGTTCTTTGTTGTGTGTTGTGTGCCTGTTGGATTGGTGGCAGGATTGGGGTTGACGGGTCATGAATTGGTGGCAGGAAGGCTATTGGTTGTAGACCATTGGGCCAATCATTAAAGTCGGTGAAATGCCACAAGTTCACAGTGGCCAATATTACCGTAGGAAATTGAGATTAGAAAGAACATAAGATCAGTCGTGTCCCTACTGCCAGAGACTGGCAGTACTATGGGGAGATATGGTTTATACAACAAAGTCAAATGCAAATAACGACAAAAATACAAGTATTTAATACTTGAATTAATATGATTGACATTGATATTTTATGTATGCATGCATGTATGTACAGTATAGTACATACTATTTTGTTATATTGGTTAACTACAATATGAGAGAAAGTATATGAACATAGATGGCATTTTCACTCGTTAGGGTCTACTTTACGTTATGTGTGATTTGGTAACAATATTGTGATCTGAAGGTTAAAGGGGGGTTGAGCCTATGAGCTATGCAGAGGGAGGAGAAGAAAGCAATACACGCAACTCAGCACTTAGCAGGAAGCATAGGCACTCTCAGATTTTCAAACCAAAACAGCAACCAATTTGTAAGACTGGCTTCAACCAGTATAATTCCAGTCACAAATCTAAATTGAGTGTCTCTTTAGTAAACTACTCCAGGAGAACATTGATTCGTTGGCTGCCTTATTGAGTAAGATGTGTCCAAATGTCCTTCATCTGGGTGACCCCTGAATAGGTGCTTGTGTTTGTGCCTAGTGGTTTGGACAAGGTGAGCTGCCGTTCGCCTTACTTACAGATTGCTGCCTGCCACTCTTAAATATGCTCAGGGCTGTTTTCTGTTTTTCTGGTACAGGCAATGTTGCTCTCTGTGGCGTGATTCACAAGGTCCTGTATTTATTTGGTGCATAGAGCGTGAACGCTGCACAAAAACAGAACAGACTATGTTTGTCGTGAATCCATATATTGTCAGACAGAGGTCTTGTTTTTAGGAACAAACATTTCACATTCTGACCCCACATGAAGATCTTGAATGGTGAAAATATTGTTTTGACTTAGAGTACTGTATACCTATAGATGGAACTTCTTTTGCTTCGTTCCGGTGTTATTTTCCGAGCTTCTTCCATGCAAAAGCATGCTGTGCTTTTATAAGTGCAGACTTGCCTGAAAACAGAATCATTTTTACTGAAAAGAGAAATAATAACTAAAATATGATGTTGTATTGCGGAGGCACTAATGTTGACTTCTTGGTAAAAATGCTTTTGGAATATGAATGAAAACATGTCAACAGTCTATTTCGACTTCAAGAAATTGATCCATTGGTGAATCATGTGGAGGTGTTAGCATTGAGTGAGATGTTGAGTGAGAATTGAAGATGGCGGCATCCGGAGGAGGTCTTGCTTTATCTGAAACTTATTCTCTAAATGATGAAGTCAAATCTGTTTCTATTTTTTCTCATTGTGATATTTGGCTACAACCTCGGACTACCTCACATGTACAGTAGCAATACTGTACGACTAGCAGTACACTGAGGTTGTGTGCAAAAATATACTATCATTGAGTCAAAATATGCATTATGATAATAAGGCTTTAAGGAGAATATATGTTTGTATATGTATTTCACAACATGATGTTTTGGGCAGAGTGTATCTCTAAATACATGATTAATAATATACAGTTAAACATAGTATTAGAGAATAAGGATTTCAGGAGTCCAGTCTTACTTGAATATATTTAATAAGGCTTGGCCAAGGAGAAAACAACATACATCAAGCTATGTAATATGCTTCGGGGGTACAAGAGATATTAACAGGCTTTATACTATAACAAAAAAAGGGGTGGCTACTGAGAGCCTTTTGAAGTGGTAATCATGAGGTGGCAATTTACAATGATAGTAAATGATTTGTTTACAATGGTAATCGATCAGGATACAACAGTATACAAACAAGGAAAGACACGTGACAGTGATCAAAAGGTGGTCAACATCTGGTCATCATTGTTCTGTTCTCAGGCAAGGATCTTTTGGTCAATCAAAGGAGATAAGATATGTTAAGGTTTCTTGAGGCTGTCTAAAATTTGCTGGTAAGAGACTGGAAATCAATAAATTCTCTAACACATAGAACATAATATATATAATATATTTTTTGTTAAAGGTATAGTACATCATTCTGGAGTAAACTTCAATCAAAACACCTCTCCCTTCAGTGGGGTGCTTCCCCCACACATTGTAAATGCATTGTGATGGCTAGGGTATAGTGTGTGCAGTTTGTTTGTGTTCCTATTTACAGAGCCATGGCTGTGCAGATTATTTTTTCAACACATACAGAGATAGCAGACTGTGATGAGATATTTGGTGAATTTTAATTTAAATGCATATAACACACATCCAACAATAGTATTTCCTGCTATTTTAGCATCTATAACAGTAATACATTTTATTTATATACAGTAGCCCTTAATCACATAATAGTCTCAAAGGGCTCCACAGGCCCACATTTCACTTTGAAACAAAAAACCCCTCCTTTACCTATTCTTCAAATCGGACATCAGGGATAAACTTTCCTAAAAACCAAGTGGTGGTAGAAGCATTGGGAAGGGACCACAGAGGGAGGAATCCAACCCTTCGAGGGAAGTTAGGGTGCAAAGGTTCAACATTCTAATAGTACTAAGCCATCCCATCCTGTTGTCCTCCCATCCCTTCCATGATTCTCAGAGATCTGCCTTGAAAAATTAAAATGCCAATAACGCCTGTTCTTTTTTTGTATATGGAACATGCCTTCTGCCATTTACTTCCCGAGAAAATCCTGTTTAAATCTCGCACGTATCCCTTTCATGGGCTTGCGTGAGGAACGGAGGATCAGGAATTCTCACTGTGCTCTCGAACAAAGGAAGCCCGTTGCTGGTAGCTCACAATGCAGCTAACATGAAAAATGGATTTTCAGCTGTCACAAACAAAGGTTGTCTCCCTCCACGCATGGTTTTAGACACTGACAGTTTAATAGCCTTATATAATGCATCCTAGAGGCGCATTATTTTGACATACATTTCTCTCTCCCCCTTCCTCTAGTCCTCTAAACAATGCTCTCATGACTCCCCCCTGCTCTGTTGAAGTGCCAGTGGGAAGTGCTGTGTAGCATTAGCCTCAGGTCTCCCCACATCTGGAGCTCACCAGACAGTTTTTCCCATTCTCCCTATACATGATAGTGAAAGATTAGCACCAGCACCTGCTTTGGAGGCCTGCAACCTAAGATATTTTATGTAATAAAATAGGTAAACTTTTTCCCCCACCCACACATTATTAGTAGAAAGAAACCTAACACCCAAGTTTCTTACTACACCTTTAATGAAGATTAATGGGCCATTGTTAGATCTTTTATAAACCACTGCCCACATAAGCAAGGGGGCTGGGTTATCATACCGTAGCAACACCACCATTTTATCTGTCACTAACATGTCCAGCATCACCATATGCAGCCTCACCACAAGCCTCCCAATGAGTGAAATAGGACAATAAGTAAACCTAATTTATATTTCAAGTTATTCATCTAGATATCAGATATGCCCATATTGCATCTTGCATCTAACTCTCTTCCTTTTCTGCTATCAGTCATAGCAGTTGTCTCTCTGGTATCCAATTGGATTAAATTGTATCAGCTACATGTTTACACTTTTGGATACCAGCTGCACAATGTGCTTTTTCAACATGCCAACAGTTTTAGCTGCAGGGGTTCAATCATAGGTAGTACTGTAGAGCTCTTCAAACTGACTCTGTGAATCTGGTGTGACATTATGATGAGCTTTAGTCATTGATAGGTATGTTAACTGTCTACATTAAATATGAGCCAAGTAAGACTGCTTGAGGGGAAATGAAAAATAATGTAAACATTTATTCTATTATCTCAGAAATATTAAATAGAATATTAAAAAATAACATTCAGCATTCACACAGGTAGTCCAAAATGTAGAGGTAGGCTAATAGACCTTGTGCTACATCTAGCACAAATTAAGCACTTGAAATGTTCTACCAAATGGAAATTGTTCTCAGGATTTATTCCATAGCTAGTATGTACAGTACATACCAAAAACAGGTTCAGTGACATCAATCAAGGATGAGCATTGATTATACACTAAATTATACATAACAACATTTAATAAGGTCTAGGTGAAAAAAGTGAACTTTTTATTTTAATTAGTATGGATTAAGATGTGTAAAAAGAATGTTTATGTCATGTTTAGCCAATAATATGCTGTTTGCAATGAAATCCCAGTGTTAGCCAGAAACGAAAAGTAATAGTTTTTTAATAAATGGACAAAACACATCCTAATTATTACTATATGCTCAGAGCTACAAATGTATACAGATTTCAGTGTTTCCCATTTATATCCTCTCTTTAAGTTAATGAATTATTTATGAGCGAGGACTCTGCTAAGCTGGTGGATATTTGTTTAAACAGCATGTTTAATTGAAGCTGTTCAACCAGTTCTGTGCGGAGGCTATGGTTTGTGGTCACAACGCTCATGTGCAGAATGAATTTCTTTGGCCCACAGCTAAATTAATTAGCTAGTGTTCTCTTTCTCATGACTGTGCCAGTTGTTGCTCACCTCAGACGCTCCTCAGAATGCCCATGCATTAATAAAAAGGTTAGAGCTCTGCATTCATGTAACCTATGCTGCCAACAGTTTCTGCTGAAAATGACCAACATCCTCTCATACAGTAGAAGAGGGATTTTGGAGACATTCACATAAATGCAGTGAATACGGCAACACGTATCACAATAATTTCAGTGATTTTCTTATTTTCTTATTATTATTTTGGTACACCTTATAACCTTTAAATGCAGCATGTTTGCACATACTGCAAACATATAGGCTACAGTATGTATTAGAGACAGATTATGCAATTTTATCCCTTGATACACTTCAAATAAAACCTGCTCTTACAGATTAAGTATATCTAGCAAGACATTTGGAAATATAACCACCAGCATAATACATTTTTTTTCCAAACATAATTCTGTCCATGCACCAGTAACCAAGTACATTAGTGTCCACTGAGTCACCTCTCTGTGCAATGTGTATTATTTGAGAATTAATTAAGTAATTAAATGGTTTTATGGAAAACATTATTCATTCATGTTAATTCATCTCTAATGAAGATGTTAGGTGTAATTAGTATTAAAGTTTAATTATTATGCATTCTGTGTCACAAGGTGAGCTATATACCAGACACAAAATATTCCATTCAGAGGACAGCCTACCTTTGCAGTACTAAGAGACCATACATTCTTAGCACAGAAAATCTGTATTCGTGACAGTATGAGAGCAAAGCTTTACACATTGAGCTAAAGAACAACAGACGAGATGTTGTCCCTACCCAGGAACAAACACTCAAAATGCCTTCTATGTGAATTAATGAGAGAAAATGGAACAATTATCAGTTTCCCCCAACATTGTCATAAAAGCAGGACATCTTGAAATAAGGACTGAATACATTTTAAAATATCAGTTTTCTTTCCCTTACTGTATACAGTATATAACTAAGCAAGGTCCCATCCCTCACTATACAATACGATGTTAATGGTACAGGTTCCAGAAGACCAAGTTTGCTCAAACTCAGTTTAATCCCATAAATAGTCTGTCTTGCATCATATAGTATTGCAGACTTTCCAACTTTGCAAATTACTTTATACAGAGCCACCATATACTGTAGCTTGCTAGCCTGCAGCAGCCACAACAGAAGACAAACGACAGCTGGTTTTCTTTATATTGGTAACTCACCTGGGGGCAATGGAGATGCTCTTCTTGATTTCAAACCGTAAAAAACATCACAGCAGCGCATGTAACAAGGCATGTCACAGGGCATTCACTCACTTTGACTTTTTTTTGTAGCTGCTTTGTATGTGTAAGACTGCCTGTCCCTTCAATCTGGAGAAGTTGGTCATTGATAGTGGAATTCAGCTCCAATTTCAGCAATTCTACGACCTGCAAGATGAATTGTTCCCTGGTGAGTTATTAGAGTTTCTTCATAGGGTTGTTTCTCAAGTATTGCTTTTGATTATTGCTCTACACATACCTCACTTTGTCAGTATTGGCTCCTAAAGTGACACATTGTTCCATTCGTAATGCTCTCAGTTACTAAGTAAAAAAAAAATCTGAATCAAAGGAATATTTTTGCTGGACTGGAACTTCTCGAAGGTCCTTTATGTTGCGTTGCCTTCATGGTTCCACCGGCCTATTTAAATGCTTGGCAGGATTGTGAAATTCATTATCATTACTTAGACCTCATTAAATTGAAAAGAAGCATCTCAACTTCCTAATTGGTTCCAAGGGGGGAAGATAGTCTGAAATATAAGCAAGGTAATTAATAACAGGTTTATCAGCTTTATTGGATATTTCCTTTTTTCAAATTCTAGTGCATGAAGTCTGACTGCATACTTAAACAGTGGATCCAATTATAGAGGGTGAGGAGATTGGAATAGGAAGGGGTGTAATAGAATGGACATTATGTTGTTGCCATTGGGCAAAGGGACCGACTGAGCTGTTTTACCTCTTGGAACAAATTGGAACGATTAAAATATGTTAAAACATAGTGACGTAGTTGTGCACTATATAAAAGCTCTATACTCTAAATAAAATGTCAATAACATGCTACACAAACCATTGTTTAAGCATATATTTTAAAACCATTTATGTAATCTCCAATTTTCATCAAGCAAGTGTTGAACCATTTCTCCTGGCTCATGGGAGAAGATTTTGAATTAATTCAAAGGTTATTTAGGTATTGTGTTAGGACATCAAATATAGTTCACATTTTGTTTGGGCCTTTTGTGTCCTGTGTATATCTTTGACTGTGGCATATCTCTACGCTATTCACACTGCATGTAACTCTTTCATCAGGTCAGGCCATCTACTGTAATATGAAATACCAGCGCTGGCAAGGCCAAGAGAGTATGACAGGTAGTTTGACATTTAAAAGTGAATGCCGACACAGTGAAAGAAAAAAATATGTAATAATACATTTTAATGTAACATTATTTTTTTCTTTCACTCTGTCACCATGTGGTGCTTTCTGGACCTGTTGAAATTGTACATAAATGTTACCAAAGATATTGTCTTTATGACAAAAATATTTCCTGTTTAATCAGTTTTGTAAAGGTTTTGTTTTGCTATTTTTATGACCCGGATTAAGGTCTGATCATGTTTTTAATTTATGCAGAAATTCAGAAAATTCTATAGCGTTCACAATACTTTGCACAGTACCACCACTGTATGCTGTACTGTACATTGTGATTATTATGTTTATACATTTTAAACTAGAAGAGAAGATTTTCTCTGTACAGTAGTTATCGTTCCCATCTACATGAAAGGTATTATGCCTGCTAATGTCCAGTTGGTGGCTGTCGCAGACGTCGAACGAACAAAGCTCATATCTTTACAATAAAAGCCAAATAATCATGGGACTTTTTCATATAAAGGACCAATTCCTCTAGAGTCCGGTTATCATTTCAGGGATCAGTACCAGTCTCAGGGAGACGGGGTCACATGCTACATTTGACAACTTAAAAGACAAGCTTTGAGGCAGACATGCAAATGGGAGAAGAAAGAAAGAAATTCCGGCTCTCTGTTGGCATGCTTTTTTCATGCCATTTTTATGCCTCTTAAAACAACACAAGCTTGGTTTCTCTGAATAGTCATTTTACATTTCAATAACACGATGCCCATCTTTAGTGGCTGACTGCACAGGACAAATCTCATGTTCTCCTTGTGTTACAGACACTGTCAGAGCTGCCAGCTGTATTTCATGAATTTATCTGCCTTTATTTGTCACAGTCAATGCGTTTTCAAAAAGGCAATTGATCGTTTTTTTTCCTCACTACATTGTAAATTGTATTTTCTGTGAAAATGGTAGATTCTTTTCACTGGCAGAGGTACAGTAGACACAATTGTACACACGGAGATAAACACACACATGCGCGCGCGCGCACACACACACACACACACACAAAAGCACTTTGAATAGACGACATAAAAATATTCTCAAAGTTTGATGAATGTATACCGTATATTTTGTATTCAATAAGGTACATACAGTATATGATATTCCTACATTTGTGAACATACCACTTCATCTGCTAAATGTCTTTTCTTTCTGAATCTATATTATGTATCTTTTTAGTATGTATCTTTGAGTATCTTCTTCACACCTTTCCATGAAAACATCCACATGGCTGTGTGACGGGGTAGAGATGGGTGTGAGCCCAGGAGCCCTGTATGCTATGGGGAGGAGTAGAGAGAAGTGTAAACCACACACCGCAGGAGTGGGGGATAATTAAAAATATGCTCAGCATGCCGTCACGTGTTGGGTGCCCTCTCTCACCATCTCCCATCTGCATTAATGTGACATTCTCTAATTTGGCCCTCCCATTACCCTGCCAGCGACAGGAACACTGTTGCCTGCTGGGTTGGACGTCTACTGAGAGGATGAACAGGGAGAATGCCGCTTGTTATGAGTCACCTTGGACGCGTTTTCCCATTTAGAGGTTGACAGGTGTGTTGTTTAGGAACATGGTATCGTAGATGTCCAGAACTCTAGGAGATGCCGGAACTGCTGTTTCTTTTAAACTCATTTCTACAGCGATGTTGAGGGGACATTTTACACTGCAACTCAGCCAAGCAGCAACATCTCATATTGAATCTGAGCTACGAGGTAGCATTCAAATGTCACACATTTATTCAGTGCGTCTGTGTGTGTGTGCGTGCTGCATTGTGCACATGCACATTATAGCACTTGCCTATGTGTATGCGTGTGCGCGTTAACACGCGCACGTATTTAGCTCGTGTTTGTGTAAACGTGCATACAGGGAAGTGCGGTCGCATCTTGCAAGGGGTGTACACACACTGCGCCACCAGCTGCCAATCATGTGCCTCCAAAGCCTCAGGAAACAGCCAGGTTACTAGCTAAATTGAGTCCCCTAGGCTTTCCATTTAGATGGTCTGTGCAGTGCAATGCTGGCTATTCACACGGTTATCTATTCAGTTTCACAGCCTTCATCCATATCCTGAGTAAAAAAATAAAAATAAAAAAAAGACATAATTTAATTGCATTGTCAAGCGTTCTTTGTACCAACCCATAGTCGGTATTCAGACTGACTTCAGAATATGTCCGCATGCACAGTTGTAATGTTTGCATGCGTCACTTCTACAGTATATAGTTCTACCATGAATGGCAGGAACAGATGGTAGAAGGGAACTGCTTCCATTGAAAGTGTATATTAGGCATTAGCCCCTCCTGAGGAAACCTCACAGGCTGTGCTTATTACAGTAAGCAGCGAGTCCTTGCATAATGATTGCACAGTGACATCTCTATTGAGACAGACTGACCACATTCGTCTGTGCAATCACTGTTACATCACCTGTGAAAGGCTGTGCATTAGTCCCGTGGCAACTCCTTTCACAATCGTTTAGCGGGCACAGTCGAGGATCCGTGCGTCTGAAATCTGTGTTCTGTGTCGGCCACGGCTGATTTGACAGGACACGCCTTCTCGCAGGGCGGCTGTCCATAGCTCATTGGATGTGGACGCAGTCGCCTTTCCAGTGTGACTCGTGCCAGACAGGGTCCATTCATCTGTATTCACTTGCCAGTCAGAATCTGAAAAACCTGGTGATGCCAGGTGTTCTGATTTGCCAAGATAATTGTATTACAATTAGGGTAGGAAAAAGTGGAATTGGTAAGAACTGGTGTGAGCAAAGTGGTGATAAGCGAATTAGGTTTTCAGGTTTTCTTATGGGTCTCAAATTAAAATACACTGACAACTCATGTATGACACAATTGGCATGGTTTATCATGAATTCCCTCACATGGAGTTAGAAAATGGGCTGTAGTCTATGAGGGGGCGCCGGTTGGTGGTCACCTCCTCCTTTGACAGCTCAGAGTAATGAAGAGGCAGGTGTGCAGAACATTACAGCAGCAACAGGTCAGTGAAGAGACCTCCTGTCTCACCTCAGGATGACAATCTCTGCATGACCCTGGCCGCTTGTCAATCAAAATTGTGACAGGACAGTATGGGCACATAGCAACACACACACACACACACACACACACACACACACACACACAAACACACCCAAACACACAGTTTGAATACAATAATACCAACGCACACACTCTCTTCTTGTTTTCTTTCACTCTATAACTGTAAGACAAGGGGAGGCACACAAAACAGATAGAGGAAGGGAGAATGCACACACCACACAGAGAGTCACGCTCACATTTTCTAAAGCCGTTTGTCACTTTGGAGGCTGACTTTGTTCACAGTCATTGATAATAAATGGAAATTGAAAGAGAGGAAACAATTATACTCCTGCATGGCTCAAGCGCTTACCTGATGAGAATATGCAGCTCGAGCCATGTTATTCTGTATCTCCCCCCTGAAATATTTATAAGGCAAAGATGGGTTCTTGGAGGGTATCTTACTCGGAAGCAGACACCATGGTTGAAACTTAAAGACCTGGATTGCTTACTTTTGGTTTAAAAAATGGTCCGGCCCACCTGACAGGTGGGGGTGGAGGATCATCTAGTTTTGCAGTTGTATGTGATACATTCTTTATTCTAAATTCAGAGTATCCCGTTTTGCTGTTTTGTTAGCTTGCAACAAGCAATGAGCTAATTCTGTTGACTAGTGTGTTTTTAATAGATCAAAGAGGAAATCTGGGGCTGTCTTATGCAATTAAGGAGATGCATTGAGGAGAACAAACCCCTGTAGGCTGTTGTTTTCAAATGATGCCCCAGTGCCACTGGTACATCATGATTAACGCTGTGCAGACATGCCCTTTTCTTGTGTGTGCCAGGCGGCAAGCAAAGTTGTCCCAGACTGGCTAAGGGTTCAGGATATTTCAGATAAACCGACGGCTGATGATGTTCTCTGAAGCACGCAGCTAGGAGAAATGATAACCCCATAAACTCAACTGACTTGGCATGGAACAGCAAACGATATCTTATTATCTTACTCCCTGTAACTAACGACAGCAATTAGTGTAGTTTCCAATCACTTAATACCAGTGATTAAATCCTTGAGCTGTTGATTATGCGTGCAGCGTGCTACAGTACACACTTGTGTTAGCTTGTGATAGGTGGTGTTTACCGAATTTCACATCGTTCATAACATCTTGCAGTACATGTCTAGAATGACAGTATGTGGATATGTTGGATTCAGGAGGCAACCATTGAAAGGAGATGTTTTGTTTAGCCTTGGTTAAATTGCCTATGAGCCCTTTTTCTGTTTAAATGAGAAGAGCACTAGGACGGACAAGAGTGAGGGATCAAGACCAGAGGTGTACTTGTACCTCAGGAGTCAAGAGAGGCTAATGTTGACTTATCCCCACTGGAGCTCTTGACACTGACACCAAACACTGTCCTTTCTGAATGGCTTGGCTCTGACAGACTAAATAAGCATACAAAGACATTTCAACTTTGACTTTGACTTTATTATTCCCAGAGGGAAATTCATTTTCACACCACTGTATATCACCAAAGCATACCTCATACCTACATAGAAAACACCTTAGATTCCATATCCCTCATGATTTTTCTATATCCCTTATTTGAAAAGTTAAAGAGTCCAATACCCAGCCAAGGAAGTCAGAAAAGTTTGGCTTTTCCATAGAAGGAATTGGGCTTGATTTTTAGTTTCTGAATTTTGTCCCTGAATAATATCTTGGTTCCTGCTTTCGAGTTGGTATTGTTACTGTTTCAGGGATTTTTTACATGGCTCACATTTGCCAAATAAGGAATTTAGCAGATTTTGCAGCTCTTGACCCACCAACAGTTATGCCTACTGATTTGCATAGTCTTGACTGTGGTGCAGTGGAAAGGTGAACATTGTAAAGCTTCTGCATGTTCTGAATACAGTAGTTCCTGAACCTTAAACAAGCTCAAACAACCTAGCTTTTGCAAGGCTTTTCATTTACTTACATTTGATTCCAAGTTGCATAACATAATGCTGGTTCACTTTACATTTCACACATTGCATTACATTTCCATGTACTCTATTTATTTTGATTTTTATCAAGGTATACGTGATTTGTTTTATGAAAGTGAAGGTGTAGCTGCAGTAGATTTTCTGCCTAAAGGATCTTGTCATGCTTTAAGGGTCTCTGGAGATCAAGAGTTAACATATACATAGATCTGGATGTTGGCCATGAAAACAGTTTTGTGTTTCATCTATTATTGTCTGTGTTTCGTCTATTATTCCATACTTGGATGGACACCACATATTCCACCACGTATTTGCTGTTCTTTTAACAAGTCTGTGAACAGCTCCTTGACCTTGTCCTGATGGGTAGAATTCTCCAGTGGTCCTTTACTATGCAGAGTCTGAGTGCAGTGGGTGGGAGAGGCCACTGGTTGAGGAAGGGTGAGTGGGGTTAAGAGTCCACTGGGTCTGGTCCAGTCTTATCAGCCTAGAGGGCTCAGTCGGAAGCTGAGTGATAATTGCAAGGTGGAGCCACTGTTAGCATCCATGATAGCCCTCTAGCAGGATTCTCCTGTTGGTAAGTATTTTTTTTGCTGGCTCATTCACATCTTTCATGATCACTCTACCATCCTCGGGGTCCTCACAAGACAAACATTATAGGCTTTTCACACTGTACTTTGCCCTGTTTATAAACATCCACTGCATACTGTAAAGGTGCATCTCTGGTAAATAAACCCAGTGATTGGTCGCATGGAAACAATACACTGGTGTTAAATGGTAAATTAAGACACATCATGTTTGGATATTTTGTTTGCTGAGCAGTAAAATATCAATTTGGATCAGAGAATGCAGCCAAATGAGCTGATGTAGGTTGCATTTAAATCAAAACGTTGAAAATCCAAACATAGTTTCTTGCTCAAACTGGCTTGATGGCTTTTGTTTGTTTTTGTTTTTGTTTATTAGAGGGGGGCACGTGTGAGGTAATCGCTGCTCACAGATGCTGTAATAAAAACCGCATCGAGGAGCGGTCACAGACAGTCAAGTGTTCCTGTCTACCTGGCAAAGTGGCAGGGACCACCAGAAATAGACCTTCATGTGTTGACGGTAAGCACAATAGCTGTTGTACCACAAATAGAATGTTATTTACCTCATGTGCACAGCCAAGTCTAACAGTAAGAATGGTTTGGAAATTCTGTTATCTGAATATATTTGCATTGGAGACAAATTAATCTTTAAATTCAACAACAAAGAAGGTGGTGCAAATTCATCTGTGACCATACTGTCCATGAACACTTAGAGGTGTACAATTTTGGCTTAGAATAAAGGTACAGTAGGCACAACTAATTTGTGAAATCTTTCTGAGTGTTCTTTTTAATTATTTCTGCAAACAGCCATTACTGTTTATGGAGAGGTGGGAAATCCTTATAAATACCTACTGTAGGCAGTGACTTGTCCCATGTAATATTATCTTAATTAAAGGCAAAAATGTTATTCAAGGTACAGTAAAAGCAGCATATACTGTATATGGTACTGTATATGTAATAGAATATACACACTGCACATTGCATGTAGCTCACCTCAGAGGGAGTAATTTGATGAACAAGATATAAAGCAAGCAAGGAAAAAATTTAGTTGTTTCTAAATGGCTTTATAGATTTATTTTGACAAATGTCTCCCACAAGGGTTACATACTCTTATACTGAGCACTAGTGTCTGAACCCAGCAAAAGGTGGATTTGGCCTGAAGTAAACCTCTCACCTGTATGGCTTTTAGCTTAACTAACATTGCAATATTGCCACAATCTCTGGGCTGAGAGAGAGAGAGTTTGAGGCCTCTGGATGTCAGTTCTGACAGTTTCGTTTCCTCTGCTATGCATTATAACCCATTTACTCTCTACTTACCCTGTATTTAAAGCAATTTTCTCTACTGATGGCAGAACTATGGCCGGCATTAAAGTCAAGTCACAACCACACCTACCAACCCACTCACTCATTGAAATGTCTGAATTTCAATCCCTGCTATGCACTGTACGCATTGAAGTTCAAATAATATTGTATTGTAAGTTAATATTGGATCAAACCGGGAAACAACAGTAATTCTGTTTAATTAAGGAACAGCATGCAATACATATTGTAGGCTACAGTAAATAATCACCTCTAGGCAGGGTTCTGGGTTGTGGCAAAACGTGTCGAGACCCTCGCTTCTCTTGTCTTTGTTGCCTGTAGCTTCCATAGTAATTGGGAAATGGTGGTGTGAGATGGAGCCGTGCCTGGAGGGCGAGGAATGCAAGACTCTTCCTGACAACTCGGGCTGGATGTGCTACGCTGGGAACAAGATCAAAACCACTAGGGTGAGATAACCTCTCCGGACATGTAACACATTGCAGGATGGCAGGACTCATTGAATAAACAAGACACAAACTAATGTAATTTAAGTATGCCACGGATATTGGACTTGTTGGAATAGTCATGTTCTTACTACCGTTTTTCTGCTTCTTTATTTCCTTCTAGAACACTCAACCATACACCACATCAACATATTAACACTTTGGAGGCAGGGGGCATGGGAACAGCCCAGGTGTGAGGGTTTCTTCACAGGTCAGTTTCATCAGATAGACCCCCTGGCTGTACAGTTTTGTTATGAAAGGTTCCTAAAATGTTTTAAAAAGTAACTCATTGGTAAATCATGGCAAATTGTGGTTTTCTTTTTGTTCTAAGGATGTTTTCGCAGCATGGTTCCAGGACCTGCTACAACAGAGATCTTAAACTTGTGTTGCTGGAGGTACAGTGCGGACACACCCCTGAGCACAAGTGTGAGGAGATGTTGATGTGTAAAGCACATCCTGCTTAAGGGTATTGAAAATACCAACACCTCAAGCTGCCTACGGGGAGCATCATCATAACCTTGTGATGAATTCATTTTCATCCTTTTTTGGGGGAGTTTTACTTTGAGCAGAACCATCTGGCGTGCATTCACGCGCCCATCCATCAGTGCTAACAGACATCAGCTCTAACAGACAGAAGGATGTCTGTTAGCTACAAAGTACAAGAACTGGAGAGGTTACATGACGGGTGAGCCAGTACAGTAGTTGACAGCCCTCAGGTCTTCAAATATCATGTGAAGAACAACAACATTGTACATAATTTGTTTGTGCTTTGTGTCTACGAGAACTCTCTCCATGATGGTGAAAAGTTAATAATTTGAGTCCCTCAACGCGACATTGAGCTTCCTGTTGTAATCTTTGTAATGCAACAAACCGCCAAAGTTGGGTTAAGGACTTGTTTTCTATTTCTCTGCCATACGTTCTGAGGATACATTTTGACTGTTGACAAGGAGACATTTTACCAGTACATCTTGTATGTCTTGATACTATACATTTTCCATAGTTATTTGCTTAGTCAATAAAAGGCTTTACTAAAATATTTAAACAAATTGTCAGCCATCTTTGAAGGTACACTCTTTATACTCTAGGTACAGTACAACCACAAATTACCCTTGTGGTTGAAACCAGCATTACAAGTTTGTTTGACACTGGCTGGCACTTCTCTATACTCCTCCCTCTACAGCTACATGCACTTTTGTGCACGGTTGTGGTTTAATGGATACAGTAAACAATGAGATGGGGAGACAACTTTGTAGCATAAATGTAATCAAGGAGTGTAGCTAACATTATTTGATTCACCAAAAATATACAATTTATTTAATTCCTTGAAATGCCTTATTTGTGTAAAATGAGCCATCCATTGAAATATTCTGAAATTCATTACAGCCATTGTCCCTGTAATTAAATGTACTGTATATTTTCCACTGACCGCATACTGTAGATTTTCTTGTTCTTGTAGTCATGACTCATTAATCCTAATGTTTATCGGATGCAATATGTTTTGATAGTTTACAGTCATTGTTAGGGCCAATTAATTTGTTTAGTCCAAATAAGAAAAATACTCACTTGTAAGGACTTGATTTAAGATGCAATTCCCCTTCCATTATCGTACTGTACATTGTTGTAGTAGAATAGAGAGCAAATTACTCAAACTGTCCTACATTATTGGGAAATTATCATATATGGTTAAAATTACATCAATATGCACATACATTTGAAATGAGAAAGGAAAACTACTGTAGCCCTAGTATAATCACACCGTTAATTTGAACATAGTGCAAATTGTGCAGATTCACCGTGGCTGTGCTAAATACCAACAATGTGTGCAAGGCATGAGCAAAGAGCAACGCATGTCTTATTTTGACAGTCCTTCTGAGTGGCTTTTTCTACTGCTCCCGTAGGCTCAGATGTTCGGCATCAGGCTTGCACAGAGGCAAGTAGAACGATGTTAATTCGGCCTGACTGCTTTATATTACGCACCGCTGACGTCATGGGAATAGAGTATGTGCCAGTTCTGAAAAGACTTGCTTTCAAAACGCCACGCGACGCGGCATCATTTCCCTTGGTTTCACGCTTTTCATCGCTTTAGCTTTCTAGGAGCCAATGTGTCCAATTTATTGTGTTTACTCATTGAGTAGAAGGACTCCCATAGTCACAATTATTGAGTGAATGTCGGTGCTTCTAATTTGGCACCGACTACACAGGACATGTATAGCATGCAACATATAGAAGGCCTACATATTTCAGAATATCACTGAAATATGTAGGCCTTCGTGGGATACATATATGCTATTGCGAGCACTATAGTTCAAAGTGAAAGCGATTAACACCAGCAAGTAGCATATCCTCTTATGGAGTGAAGCAACTTCTTCTAACGATTACCAAGTCTAATCACATCCACAAATGAAGACCTGTCTCCACTGCCCCTGCGGGACGCTGGGATTTCAAAGTCAAGGTAACACAACCAAAACTGGATTCTAATTAAATTTGACATCAGGTGCCACGTCTCCCTCCAACACCATGGGCTTTCATATAAATGATTCATGCTGAGGGCACCAGGCCCTTTATGCCATTTGGAACTGAAGAATAATGCGCTGATCACATAGAGCAAACAATGACTGATTTACAATGACATCAGCGCAGTTGTCTGTTGCATCGGTTCACATCAAGTTGACGTCAACGCAATGTAGTGGCTGTTCAGCTAATGTTTGTGTTTGGAGAGGGGAGATGTCACCCATATTAATTTTGACAAGTTTAAGAGTGTAATTAATATCACGGGGGTTATAAAGTGGTTTGAATATAATCGCATGATACCGCGTATTACAAAAGGTTAATTTACGGCCGTGGGAATCTAATCAGGTGTGACCGGCCGTGAACCTGATATAATTGTTTGCAAATGAAGGAGTCAAGTGTGTGATAGCCATATGTTTGCTTGTAGGCCCAGCTCAGTGACCTTGTGGAGCCGGATCAGTGTAAGAAAATCAGCGATGTAGGCTATGTATTTATAACGCTGTCAACAGAAAGCCAGTGTCGGTAATAAGCCTAGGATGGTGGCCTGCTGTATTTGTTAGGCTAGAATAAATAATGTCTTGCTAAAGAGAGATCACTGCACACGTTTTCTTAATAACATTTATAGTTTTGGGAAATACAGTATCAATCGTAATTCAACTTTGTAGCCCACTGTGGTGAACAACACATTGATTTACAATGTATAAAGTATAGGCATAACATAAAACTAATTCTTGTGGAATGATAGTGGTCTTACCTCTAAAAAGGTGCAGTTCTCTTGTCTTTAGCAGCATACAGTACAAATTATATATGGAACAGAAATTCCATGAACATAGAAAACGAATTAAAGCAGAGCAAAACAGATGTTGCTACATTTTTGATAGACTTAAGTAGTTGGTATTTACTTTAATTTTAGATTGTTGTGTGAAGGGGGTTGTGGGCATGTTTAACAGAAAGGGTCTTTTGGGAGTGACAGACTTGAATTGAGCAAACTAGTTTTCTCTGGCTGTGGCATAGCTGTGTTTTTTCTTCTGTTTGTGGCCTCAACACATGGATGTAATCTGACAGTAAATCACAATTGCCCAATAGAAGACACTTAGAAATACTTCAGTGTTATTACAATGAGTATTACTCAGTAATACTCCTTCTAAGTACATTTAGTTAACAATTACTTAATTGTACTATCATTAAAATGTTTATGACATAATGTTGATGTTATTGATAATTTTTGTTAGGATTTCATATCCCTATTTAAATATTCTTAGGGAGAATGAATTGATCATATATACGTTTTAGTAATAAATGTGTCTTTGTGTCAACATACTGTAGATAATAAATGTTTATACCTAAACCACACTGTCATGAGTCAAAGAAAGCATCACAGAGTCCAATTATTTTCTCTTTCATGAAAGTATAATTGTTCATCTCTACACTTGTTAAGTGGAATAGCAGTCATCAAATAATGGTGATGTACACAAATACACATTTAAAAAATGAAATACCTCTTAAACATTTTTCATTACATGCCATGTCAAGATGAGCAAAAGGTGGAGATATTCCTTGAATTTCAATTATTTCACACACATACCTCAGGATCATATTTTATTTTATTTTAAACATGCTCTGCAGTGCCCTGCAGATGCAAGAGAGTAATTTGTCTGCCTGTAACCTTCGGCCTAGCAAACAATAGACTGTCTAAAATATGGTCATAACTTATATTCTGGGCTGAAGAGTAATTTTCCAGAGTAGTTTAGTTTCTATCCTAATTGCAAAAATATACTTAAAAAGAAAGTAATTATATATATATA
>JAODUG010038863.1:0-17450 GCA_027564795.1 Aphredoderus sayanus
AACAGACATTTCCATTAAGAAATAATGTTATTATTATTATTATTATTATTATTCTTATTATTATTATTATTATTATTATTATTATATTCCTCTCTCATCAACCTCTACCTCATCCTGCACTACTCACAATGGGGAACAATGTCTACTATACCACCCTGGCAGTCCAGCAGTAATATCCCCACCAGCAGTATGACACCAACACCTCCCTCTAGCAACAGCATCACATCACAGCAGGTACTCATCGCTCTATGATTATATCAGACCACCCTGCAGTTTGGCCAAGCATCCTAAAGTGATGCTGAATGCTGTGACATAGTGAAGAAAGGAGCTGTTCAAATCAAAAATACAGGTCTCCCTCAAAATTAGGATGAAATTCCAAGGAGGTTCACAAAAGTAACCTGTGAAATTGCGCTGTAAAAGTTGGTGGTGGGAATCAATCGATCATAGATAGTTGTGTCAGTGCAATTTACATCTACTTGTAGGTTTGTTCCTCTACCGGTATTACTATGTGTTCAATTTACATTTCATTTTGTTTTATAGTAGTGTTTTTATTTCTAGGTGAATTTTGATAAACTCGGTAAATAGTGTTATTTCATACAAACCATGTTTTATTTTTAAATTCAAAATAAATGCCTATTTGTTGCACTATTGCAACAAATTGAAGATGCCTTTCTTTACTGTAAAGTAGTGTTTTTTTCTTGTTGGTGAGAGAGTGGGGGGGGTCAAGGGGTTATTCTTTGCCTTGGGCCCCCCTGACACCCTTGCAGGGCCACTGCCTGGGACTGTACAGTAGGACAGTCCACTGGGACTGTACAGTAGGACAGTCCAAGCAGGCTGGATGCTCCGATTTGTTTTCTCTGCTCTAATTTCCTGCCACATGAAAGACAGGCAATTTCCCGGTTAGATTAGGGCTCCATTTAAATGGCGCCATGTGGAATAGAGGTGGCTTTATTAAGAAAAGTGCTGGGAATGATGGGATGCAAAAGTGATTACAGTCGAGCTGATGTGAATACAAGATGAGCGTACTGTATACTGGACATCCATGTCACTTTGAAGTGAAACTGCACACACACAGTAAGTATATATATATATACACAGTATACTGTATGTATGTAGAGCATCATTGATTTTAATGATATTAATGCACAGTTCACTCTGTTATGTAATATGCAGTGCACTGAATACATCAAGAAGAATCCTACAGTATATTCTCCTCCTATATTCTACTGTATGACGTGGCTGAGCCCACTGTATACTTTTATTTAGAAACAAACCTGTAAATGTCTCGGGCCATCCCAAAGTCCCCAATCTTAGCCACCCTGCCTGGTCCCTTGCAGGTCAGAAGGCAGTTTCGAGCCGCAATGTCTCTGGAAAGGACAGGGAGGGGGAAACAACAGTTGTCACAGGTAGGGTACTGTCAAAACAACACACCATACCCCTGCCACTGCGAATCTTAAAGCTTTGATCCTGCATTTTATCACTGTAGGAAGTCAAATGTTTATAACCACAGGCCAACTTCCCATCTGTATTCCCATGGGGTTGGAAAACACTGATTTATTTAGAACTTGTATCTTCACTAGTTTATTTTATTTCAATTCTTTTTTGTTTTTGTTTATTTGTATTTCAAGAAGAACTTTATGTCTGAGATAACTGAAAGAAACTACACTCACTACAAACAGAGAAGATAGGGAAGCGGGGCATGGTGGTAGAGAACGAATATGTAATATTCGTATTTGTATTCTGCTAGATTTTGTTTATTCTTGGAGAAAATAAAACAATTGTTCACGTTGCATGCACCATTCCTGTCGGGAGAAACAGAAATATATGCCAGGACTCTGATGGTGTACTCAACTATTAACACACCTAAGTAGAGTGCTTATGAGTGCACTTCTCTTTGGCAGAGCCAAGACAGAAGCAATGCATACTAAGAATGATGCGATGACATCATGTCACCACAAGCACAGTCTAGTTCACATGATGGAGAGGGAGGATAGTAATGGGAAAAGAGTCAAGGGCACAAGCCACATATGGACCTCTGCAAGCTTTGTGGTTATTTGGACAGGGTGGTTTCATGCTTTGACTCCATATTAGTCAATATAAGAAATGTTAAATAATAATAAAATCAAATAGCTCAAATCCTGTTATTTTGACCTTGAGTCCTACATGATGTCACTCTCACTTAAGGGATAGACAAGAACCAGAGGAAACATCTGCACCAATACTAGTACTGTAAATAACACAGATATAACACATGACAGTGCAGTCACAGATGAGGCTGCTTGAGCCAGGTAAGCTACACTTGTGTTGGCTAATGCAAGATAACACAGCAGTAGCTGTGGTGAAGTCTTGCCCAGAGAAATACACACAAGCAATAGTGACACAATTGTAAAGTGGAAATATTGCTATAATAATTACAAATATTACTTATGAAGATGATAATTAATTGTGACATTTCATTTGAACTGAAAATACATTATATCCACTGTAGTCCATATAAAGAAGCCTTGCCAGATCAATAGCAGGGCATCTCATTACGTTTAGAGGGCTGACCACACTGTCTTCTATTCATACCCATAATAGTGCATGCCAATCCAAATTCAATTATTTACTACATAATATGAAACAATAAATCTGTTTAGCGGAATCTCTTAAACGTTTCAGGAAGAATTCATTTCTATCTCATATATGCAGACAGTCACAAAGACACACACACACACCGAACGACCTCCCACTCTCTGGCATGGCACATCTAAATCCAAGAGGTCCTTGTTAAATTGCATAGAATCCATGCAAATGATTTGTTTTCGCTCGCAGGCTGGTTTGAGTGTTAAAATGCAGCTGTAGTCCCAGACAACAAGCTGAGGGACTCGAAGCGAGGTCACAGTGTTTTAGAATAGTGAAATACATCACTAAGAAGGCCACTTTTAGACGATGGTTAACTGATCTGATAGAGATTATTTATACAGTTAATTTTAACTGTAGCTTAAAACCCCATTTCACTGCAGTAGATAGCAGACAATCTGTTATTAGCCGGCACTTTAATGCTCGGTGTAGCATTAAACCACCTCATTCTCCTAAGTCAGTGGAAAGGACTTTGCACTAGGTGGATGCACTTCCAAAATGGAGTACTCTCCGTTCTCTGCAATGAAGACGTGACCTTAATACTGCATCGTTATGTCACCTGGCTGTCACCTGTGACATAAGTCACTGTCAAGAAGCATTAAGCCTGGAGTTGAACCTGCTAAAGCACTCTTTGGCTTTCAGTAGTACAAGCAGTTTAAAATGCAGTATTGCTGTATCAGTAATATGTTAGTTACTTTTCTCCCCTCCCTCACATAAAAGCCTGTTACTCCACCCTGAGTAAACACCGTTCCATGCAAAAAACAAAAACCTGAAATTAGCTTCAAGGACAAGGTTAGGATGAATTTTAATATGGGGGGTTGGGGGGCATACAGAACTTCATCCAGCTCTAAGAAAGAACCTGCTGGCCATTAGGCAGATTGATGGGGCTTTACAGTGCCAACAAGCTTTAATAAGCCTCGTTTGTCATTAAACACTTCCCGGGAAGTGGACGAGGAGCACACAGTAAGAAGGGCCATGTGACTTGTCGGGGTTTGACTGCATGGAGGAAATGTGACCTTTTCCCTTATCACTTTTAAAGGACTTTCATTTTTTAATTTCCTTATTTTTCTTTTTCAAAGAAAATGCAGTTGTCTATTCATTTCAGGGAAAGAAGCCCCCTTTGGAATCTTTAAACACATACAGTATTGTGTTTTGCAGGAATGGACATAAAGGAGCTGAAGGCTTGGATAAAGACTATAAAATGGGCCAGTCTGACCATCCCATCTGCTAGCTCCAATGCTAATAACCATAACTTGATATTTCATACACTTTGAGAAAAGTGACGGCTTGGAAAGGCCATATGGCTGGTTTTACTGCAGATTTCAATATTTGTAGCACATGGTCTGTCTTTTGGGCCATGCCAGGACCTCTCGTTTAAACATGTACTGTATATGCATGCCGATATAGGTCTACATATACATCTAAATGCAAAGGAAGAATTCTGTATAAATGTAGATTTGTGTAGAGACTTTAATGTGTCCTGCATAATTTACTTTTGTGGCATACATAATGCCACACACAAAACCCTGGCCAGTATAACATACATAAATACAGAAACATAATAAAATGTATCTCAAAATCATCTCTCCTCAGAGAGCACCACTGCTGCAGGTCTGTACCTGTGTATGAACTGGTTCTCCTCCAGGTACTGGCAGCCCCTGGCGATGTCTCGAGCCACATTGAGGAGGTCCACCATAGACAGGCTGGACGGATGCTCCTACAGACAGACACACAGACCATCTTTGAGCTCAGCGTACAGTACGACAAGCCATATTGGTAAATGGACAGGAAAGCAGAAACTAGACACAATAAAGATTTGATGGAATCAGAGTTGCATTCACACACACACACACACACACACACACACACACACACACGGTGAGTTTGGGGAGTTTGACACACATTGTCAGAATGTGTGTGTATGCATATTTCCTTATGAATCCTGAATGTGAATATCCCTCATGATGTCCTTCGGGTCCATTTGACCCAAATCACTAGCTCTTTGTGGCAGATAGAAGGCACTAAACCTAATTCTACAGCTTACACACATATATGATGTGCACTGCTGGCACAACAAGGTGTGTGTTTGAAACAACAGGAGGGTTATAAGGCACATAAAACAACACAAATACATACAGAAATAATGAATAAATAAATAAATACACAGCAATGACAACAAAAAGTACCGGACAAGCATACACAATCACATGGCGCCATCTGGTGGGACGATGCGATATTATACTAAGGACATCATGAGGGATAAATTCCTATTTGAGAAGCGTGCACATGCAAACACATGCGTACGGCACGTGAAGCGCGTGAGCGTGCACGTCTTACCAGGCGTGGCCGGGTCTCGCGCAAGAAGCTCTTGAGGTCTCCCCCGGCCATCAGCTCCAGCAGGATGAACCTGGGCAGGGCCTTCAGGCTGACTCCAATACAGCGGACGATGTTCTGGTGGCTGAACTTACTGCACCGGCACAGAGGAGCACACCTTTTCATCTGCTTGTGCCACTACAGCGCTCGTGCAATGCAATCCACAGGACATGGTGATCAGGGTAGATCTGTGTGTGTGTGTGTGTGTGTGTGCGTGTGGGTGTGTGTCTGTGTGTGTGTGGGTGTTAAGGGGGTCCAACCTAATTATCAGAGCCTCCATGAGGAAGTCCAGTTCGTCTTGCTCCGAGCAAACCTCTGGCAGGGTCTATGGTAACAAAATAAAACAAAATAAAAACATTGTTCTAGAGAACATTATATGGAAGGAATGCTCCAATATAAAAGATTGATGTGGCCGTGTGTACTACTTCTCCAGGGGAAAGGAGGATTGTGTCCGCGTGTGTGTATGTGTGTGTGTGTGTGTGTGTGTGTGTGTGTGTGTGTGTGTCTATGCATGCGTGCGTGATAGAGAAAAACATAGAAAGAGTGTATGATAGCCAAACAAAATGACCGAAACCGTGAGAAAGGACTAAAAATGAAAGGAAAGGGAGAGGAAAGGGAGAGACACGGAACAGGCCAAAACCAAGTGAGTCAGAGACAGAGAGAGGGAGAGAGAGAGACAGAGAGAGAGAGAGAGAGAGAGAGACAGAGAGAGAGAGCGACAGAGAGAGACAGAGAGAGAGAGAGAGAGAGGAGAGATTGTGGGCACCTTCACAGCGACTTGCATGGGACTTGGTTCACCCGGTATGCCCACTGCCAGTCCTTCATACACTTCACCAAATGCACCATGCCCCAGACCCCTGAACGCACACACAGGGATTAGCATTATGCCAAGTGTTTTACAAGTGGCACACGAAAGAACAGCAGTCAAATAACAACAGGCTTCAAGCCCACAGTACAAAGCAGGTTGACATGGCCATGACATTGTTCAGGTCCGGTTTTACCGCTACCGGCGCACCACACAGGTCTTCCTGTGGGCGCGGGCGTACCTGGTGAGGGAGATGTTGCGGCGCGGCACCTCCTTCAGGTCGTTGACGGAGGCCGTCTTGCCCGCGAAGCAGTAGTTGGGGTTGTAGTCGGTCATGATGGTGGAGGCCCTCAGCTTGCTGAGCTTGCAGTCGGGGCTCTGCAGCTCCAGCTGGATGGACTGCAGCTCCGTGTGCTTGCGCCTGTACACTGTTGACACCAGGTGGCCGCCTTAGCTGTTAGCGGGGCGGCCGGTTCAGCGCTACAAAGGCTGTGCCACCTCAAAGCACAAGCAGTACTGTAGGCATGCAGGGCGGGCCAGGCAAACCGACACATTGACAGTACACATACAGAATTAGTCCTCTTACCGACTGTTCAGCATCAAATACTTCACTGAGACAGGAAGTCTTTTGTGTATCTTGATATTCAGTTTTCATTCAGTAACAAGAATTCTTTGGGTCTGAAATTCCATCCATGAGTATCTTTCTTATTTCAATAACAAGTCTACTCAAAAGTGACTCATAACCACCATAGAAAATTGTCCTTCAACCGAAGAATCCATAGACATGCAAATCTCGGGTTAACGCTCTCTCCCACACTCCCCTGCTAACACGCCAGCGACCACATATACGTTTTCACAGCGGTATATATGGGAGATAGCGAAGCACCCTGACCTATATCCAACGCATTCGTCATGGGAAACGTGTGCATGCGCATGTTTATGTATGAACGGCCGCGTGTGAGTGTATTTATATACAAAGTGTGCCGGCTAATATATGAGGACTGTCAGCATCCGGCTGAGCAGCCATCCATCAGGACCATGTTTGATTTCATCACAGCCCCTTCAGTCAGCGCATTATGTGCTGGTGTGTGTGTGTGTGTGTGTTGATAGCTCAATGAGTGCTTACAGTACATCTGGCTGAAGGCAGCCAGGCAGACAGTTGTTTAGGCAGATCGGAAAGCAGGCTGCTCCTTCTGTCAAGAACTTGTTGACGGTGGTCTGACTGGGGGCATCTGAGTGGGGGGGGGGGGGGGGGGATGCCAAGTGCAGAAATGTGTGTGTGTGTGTGTGTGCATATGAGTGCATGTGGCTGCATGTTGTTTGTGTGCGAGGGGGAGGAGAAAGTAACAGAGAGTGCCACAAGTGTCAAAGATTGTGATTGCTTAAGTGTGGGCTTCACTTCTGCGTGTGTGTGTGTGTGTGTGTGTGTGTGTGTGTGTGCCTGTGTGGGAGAGCTATTTCCTGCCCTTGTACGGTCATATGGCAAGTGTTTAAGAGCTGGCACAATGCTAGAGGGCAGAATATTCCAGAAAGACACCATTATGTGTAAATATACAGCACACTCACATACTCTAAAAGTATTGCAACAGCAAGGCTAATTCTTTAGTTTTTGCTGCACACTGACGACAGATCCCAATTTCAGATTTTATTTCCTGGTATTTTCATCTAGATGTGTGAAACAAATTAAAACGCGCCACCTTTTGTATCAGACCGCATCAATTTTAGGATCTGCTGCTCAGAAGTTCAAATAATTATTTTCTTCCCCGCGTCATGGTCTGCAAGCTTACTGGCTCCACTTTGAAAGGTCAGCAGCCAAATGTGGTGGTGCTACCATCGGGCTGCTGCTCACAGTGCCATTCTGACAGCAGCTGCGTGTTAATGCACACTGAGGGGGAGTGTCGACGCCTACACGAAAACAATGGCTCCAGCAGCGCTGGAAGAAAACGTTTGGAAGGTGAACTCCATTTGTGTTCAGGATTGCCACTGTTGGCCCAGCTCGCAACTCGTGTACTGAAATCCTCTCTCCTGCCGCTTCCTCTGCAGCTGTGCTCCAGAACACAAGACAGTGAGCCGGTTGGGAGAGACGCAAGGCTGCTGGGCACTTACTTATCATCACCCCGGAGACGGCGAGGAGCAGGGCGGCGATAAGGGCCGACGTGCCCACCGACAGGCCCAGGGCAAGGTGGGAGAGAGATGGCTGGGGCGGCAGCGGGGACACGTCTGGAAGACAAGATGACACAACACAGTTACACTGTCAGCCCCTGGGGGGGGGTGGGGGGTGTCGGCAGTCACCTTGGCGCTCTGATGGCCAGCTTAATTAACGATGTGAACGCGCAGGCACAACAGAGGTCGGGGGCACCGAGGAGCATGTCGGAGCCTGCAGCAGTGAGGAGCTCTCATTTTCACTTGTCCGACATTAAACAAGCCAACGGGGAGCCCAGAGAGATCGTGTGGCAACCTCTGCGTGGTCTTCGCATCATTCCCAATAGATGGATGCGGAACTCAGTTATAGATTGTTGAGGTGTTAACTCCTATTTAAAGCTGACCTGCCACTCTTGGGTCAAAGTGCGCTTCAGGAAATGGGGTTAATACGCTGAAATACTATGTAAGGTTTTGTAATAATTCCATACAGTAAATGCCGTCTTGTCAGGAGGCATGGTGTTACAGTAGAGAAAGTTAAGGTACAAGTTGCACAATGGGATTTAAACACAGTCTAATAGCACTAGATATCTCTTAACAGGTTAGGTTATTCCATAAATTGATCATAATTATGAATTAGGACACAGTTAAAATGATTTTCCTTGGATACGGATTCAATAAATTACAGGAGCTCTCAGACTTAATGACTTGTGTAGATTAATTTATTATCTCTTCATTGGCTGGCAATCTATTACAAGTACAATTACATTTAGTAATTCATTTTGTTATTGTGATTAATTCCTGATCTTTGTGTATGGGGAAGACAGAGTGTACTGTTTTATATTGTGTGTGATGAATTCTACATACTGGATACGTTGAGTGTGTGTGTGTGTGCACCGTGTGTGTTTGCGTGTCTAGCCACAGGTTTTCCATTGCTCTATTTGACTATCTGGACACAGCTCTCACTTTTGCCGTACAGTGATTGGATAGCCCTAAGAAGGGAACCCCTCACACCATACTCCCTCAGCACCTCCCACAGTATCTCCTTGGGAACCCGGTCATATGCCTTCTCCAGATCCATAAAACACATGTGGACTGGATGGGCATACTCCCAAGCCCCCTCCAGGATCCTTGTGAGAGTAAAGAGCTGGTCTGTTGTTCTGAGGCCGATAGTTGAACTGAGGTCCTTTCCAGCACCTTGGAGTAGACTTTACCAGGGAGGCTGAGAAGTGTGATACCCCTATAATTGGCACACACACTCTGGTCCCCCTTTTTCAATAGAGGAACCACCACCCCTGCCACTGCTTAGGCATTGACCCAGACTTCCACGCAATGTTAAAGAGGCATGTCATTCAAGACATCCCCTCCCCACACTGAGCTTTCAGCATTTACAGACAGATCTCATTAATCCCTGCGGCTTTGCCACTATGTAGTTGTTTGACTCTCAGTGACTTCCGCTAGGGAAATTAACGATGATCCCCCATCAGACTCCAACTCTGCCTCTACCATAGAGGGCATGTTAGTCAGATTCAGAGGTTGCTCAAAGTGTTCCTTCCACCGCCTCAGTTAAATGTCAACAGCATCCCATCCTTACTGTTTGTATGGTTCCCTGTTTCCCCTTCCTGAGGTGGTGGATGGTTTTCCAGAAGCAACTTGGTGCCGACAAATGTGAAAAAAAAGTCCTTCTCCATTGTATTCTCCAAATTTCTCCCACACCCGCTGCTTTGCCTCTTTCAGGCTGCAGCCCTTCGAGCCCATCGGTACCTTGCAACTGCTTCCGGAGGCCTTCCGGAGATAACATATCCCGGAAGGCCTCCTTCTTCAGTCGGACCGCTTTCCTGACCACTAGAGGCGCACCACTGAACACAGACACAATGCAGGTGACTAAATGACCCCAACCTCCACAGGGTTGCCAGAAAACATCTCAAGAACAGAGACCTCCTCTAGACATTCCCAGTTCACCCTCAACACCCGCTTGGACTTACCAGGTCTATCCGAAGTCTTCTCCCACCCCCTGACCCAACTCACCACCAGATGGTGATCAGTTGACAGCCCCTCTCTTCACCCGAGTGTCCAGAACATGCAGCCTCAGATCAGATGATACTATTACAAATCGATCATTGACCTTTGGCCTAGGGTGCTCTGGTACCACCTACACTTATGAGCATCCTTATGTTCGACAGTCCATGCAGGGCTAGCATAAAAGTCCAATATCAAACACTCACTTGGGTTCAGATCAGGGATGCCGTTCCTCCCAAAATCACACCTCTCCAGGTATCTCCATTATTGCCTACGTGCTCGTTGAAGTCTCCCAGCAGAACTATGGAGTCCCATACTGGAGCCCCATTCATGACTCCATTCACGCTCTCCAAGAGGCCGAATACTCTGAACTGTTGTTTGGTCATAGTTTTCCCCTCAACAACACGTAGGCGTAAGGAGGTGACCCTCTCATCGACCGGGGTAAACTCCAACGTAACAGCGCTCAGCCGGGGGCTTGTGAGTATCCCCACATACCCCTGGCGCCTCACACCCTAGGCAACTCCAGAGTAGAATAGAGGCCATCCTCTCTTTAGGAGCACGGTTCCAGAACCGAGACTGCGTAGAGGTAAGCCCCACCATTTCTAATTGGTAGCGCTCCACCTCCCACACAAGTTCCGGTTCCTTCTCCCACAGACGTTCCACGTCCCCAGAGCCAGCCTCTGCTGCCTGGGTCTGGTCCGTCGAGGTCCCTGACCTTCACTGCCACATATATGGCAGCGCACCCGACCCATTGTTCATCCCACGAGTGGTGGGCCTATAGGATGAAGATCCGAGTTTTCTTTCTCGCAAATTGGCTACAATCTCAGAAGATACCCATCCCTCCCGCAGCCATTTTATATGGTCCTAATACAGCGTTATAGTTTGAGATTTACTGAAGGTTCCCTGCGACAAAAAAAGGTTTTGTGTGCTCATTTATGTTGTGTAAAGGGATAATTCTCTCTAATTCTCTATTTTGTCCAGCAAGTCGTTTAGCTAAACTTCCTGTGTAAACAACCCAATCAGAGTTGGCCCCAGATGTGACTTTCCATATTGCAATCAATAATCGACCAATCCTGCCACTCAGCCAATCAATTTAGGGCATTTTTAAAACATGGAAAGGAGAAAAGTAAATATCAAAAGGAGAACTGACTGAGTGAGGGGGTGGGCAGACCTGTAGCGTTGACACAGGACACGCCATCCGGTGCCAGTATGAGCTCTCCATCGCAGTAACACATGGTGCCCTCCTCCAGCTCATGGCACTCGCCACTCTCACAATGGCTGCAGTTCTGAACCGGGCTGATGATCACCTCCCCATCGCCTTCCATGCCTGGCACGCACACGCACGCAAGCACACACACACACACACACACACACACACACACACACTGTAAGCCCTATCTTCAATGGAAGGTTAAAGGTATACTTTGTAAAATGTTTACTGCAGCCTTGCCTATAATTTCCTATAAGGATTATTCATGTAATGCCGACATATAATTCACTCCCCATTTAATATGTTGTTGTTGCCTGTTAAGATCAAAAGAAGGGGTACGGTGTATTCACATTGTTTTTTCTTTTCTTTAAACATGCACACATGGTGAAGGGGGCACACTTTAACTGTAACCCTTCTAGTATTCTGTGAACTTGAATAACATTATTTAAGAACACAATTTAAATTATTTAAGTCTTGGGATGGTACCAAGGTTTATATTCTGGAGAAAAACATGACCCAAACCCTTTTTAATCTGTGTGTTGTCAATATCTCAATAGCCAAATCCTCTTAAAATGTCTTCCAGTACCGTATGCCATCTTTTGAATTCACAAACTGCACGCATATAATTCATTGTAAGATACAGTCCAGGGGATACATTAGAGAAAGAAATTAGGCCTGGGCTTGTGTGTGAATGCTTTTACCGATTAGTAGTCAATGTGCATGTAGTTACTTGTAAAACTTTGAAGTATATTACCCTGTTAAAATGTTTTAGCCTCTAGGGGGTTATTTTTTTTTATCTCTAGAGTATAATCTGTCTATTTTCTATCCTAATTTTCCATATTAAGAGTTTTTAGGTGAATATAAAATGCAATATCATAACATAATCCACGGGAAAGATTATAAAATTCACAATACAGTTTTTCATAACACATTTTGACTTGATATAAAACGAAAAGTGCAACTAAACCCCTAATAAATTATTTCAGGAAAATATTGCTGTATTGTTCCATGTATTGGTGTCAGAGTGAACCAAGTCCAAATGTTAGTGCAATGTGATTTGTCATGTAAACATTTGGGAAAAATTGCAATTTATTAGTCAAATGCAGGCTTTTGCAATAGAATGCTGGTTTTCGCAGACAGGGTGAGGATGCATATTAGTATGGAGGGTATGGTCAGATTAAATCAGTGGACATTCTCTTTAAGCAAGGAATATAAAAGATACTGCAATAAAGCTTCAAACCACCTTTCAGAGCCTCTAAATAGGTCTCTCCCTCTGGACTAATGAAGGAGGAGCCATCTTCCCCATCATGTTTATGGTTGTCATTTGCTGATGTGTTGCCACCTAGTCAAATACAAAACATATATTAAATGATATGCTGACACCTTATACACACATATAAAAGTAATCTGACTTCATATGCTGAAAATCATGTATGTTAAAATCAATGCATACCACACACACACACACACACACACACACACGCACACACACACAGAGCATTACTACAGCCTTAAAATCTTTGCAGCATTTACAAAACATTTCTCCAAGGATGTTTTGCTACTCGAGACCCTCTCTAAAACCCAACCAACCTCTGTAACCTCCTCCGCCCCCGCCAGCCATACAGCCGCCCCCTCCACCTCCGAAGCCTCCATGGGTTTGCCAGAACTTCTGACAGGCTTGGCCTCCCTGGCCCCCGAGCACCAGGGGCCTCCCGCCCTGACTGGCAGGGGCACTGTCGTTCCAGCCTCCACCTCCGCCTGCCATCAAACACACAACACTTGATATGATGGGAAGTGATGTGTTGGTGTATGCATGTTTGTGTGTGAGACAGATGGAGGGAGGGAGATAGAGACAATGTTGGCAATGTTGTTTAGGAACATCTTATGCCAGCTATATTCACATGCAAGTGCATGTAAACAAACACACTAGCAGGTAATAACAGACAGAGCACTTCACAGACCACCAAAACATGACAAACCTCCACTTTAAACAGAATTGGTTATATTCTAAAAGTCATTGCTAATATAGTTTAAAATAATCTTCCTCCAATTCCCAAATGTCAACCAATTTCATTTCCTTCTTTCATTTTTTCCTTCTATTGCCAGAACGGCAAAAGAGATACTGCACCGCAGCAACAAAGAATCCCCACACATGTTGAATATTTCATTTTTCTGTCACCAGATTTCCTCGGGCATCACAGATACTGAAAATGTCTCATGTTTGGCAGGGTGGTCGTCAACTCCAGCGAATTATGAATTATGGATACGGCGGTGGGTATAAATATAGCCGCTCCAATGAAGCATCTCCCTACGCTCAGCCAAGACGGTAAGTGAAGGCGGGGAGGCAAAGTGGTCGATGAAGGAATCATTACGTCTTCACCACACTTTAAAAAACAAGACAGGGAGGGTGGGAGTCTGAGAAGCATGTGCATGGAGAGCAGAGCAAACACCTCAAGGACAAATGGACATGTGTCCACGCGTAGGGCACACACCGTCTGTACGGACAGACAGATTGGCAGTATTTTTTTATCGTGTGTGTGTGTCTGTGTGCAGAATGAAAAGATGACACACTGTCTCTAACGGAGAGACATCACAGATACTCATTCGACATCAGTCAGAGGATTTGTGTGCGTGTGTTTTTTTTCTCTCGTTGCTCTCTGAGACGGGACCTTGGTTTTAAAGTAAACAAATGTGCTATTTGTGAATCAAGCACACCTGAATCAAGGACATCTCTCTCTCTCTCCCTCCCTGACACACACACACACACACACACACACACACACACACACAATTAACTGAAACTAAAGAACAGTGTATACCTGCAGCACTGGACTTCCCATTCCGTCCTGGTGTGCTGGGATCATAGTCCAGCTGCTCCAGCTGGCTCTCTGACTCGCTGCTGTATCCCCTGCCCCCTCCCCCAGCAGCAATGATGAGGGGCGTATACAACCTCTTGTCCACCTGAAACCATAGGGAACATTTTGCACTTCAATCCTTTTCTGTCTAATCTAATCTAGGATTTGTGTCCTTATGCCTCTTGTGGTTGAAACCCGAGTTACAACATTAAGTATTGTTTTAATAGAATATCCAAGATCACATGCCCCTCCCACGCCCAAGTACTGTGTGGCTGCCACTAGTCTCTACTCCTCCCCCTGCCGAATCCCTAGGCTCACACCCTTCTCAATCCCACCTCCTAGCCATGCACGCCTTTCTGCACAGTTGTAATTTCAGCATTAGCAGCTGTGGTTCTCAGTCCTAAAACACAATTAGAGAGCTTTACCTGAGCTGTGGTGGTGACTATTATTTACATTTTTAGTATTGAAGGTATAGTATACAATTGTAAGATAATAATTTGATGTTTCTACACCACAACAATTGGTGCAGACCGCACCATAAAACAATATTCTAGCCTTTGCAATGCACTTCCAATGTGTGGGGCGGAACTTCTGTATGGGATTGAAGGCATATGTGTTTTCAGTTCAAATAACAAGTTTACTCCAAATTTAATTAGTATTTCAGTCCAATATTTAGTAAAAGGTATTTTAAAGCAATCTTTTTTGAAGTGGAAAATGGCACAACTCTCTGCAAAACAAGAAAATGCTAACTACGTCCTCGGACATTGCTACATCGTTAGCATAGCAGATTCCAAAAGAACATGTGTTGGGTGTGGTTGAGAGATTTTATGGCTGTAGCTGTCTGCTCCCATTATAATCTATCGGGGCTTGACTGTGGAGGATTCTGATTGTCTGATTCGATTTTGGTCACAAACAAGAACCACAGTTGGAAAAGACTTAGTGATTCAGCATTAGCTCAATGTACAGGGTGTTTGAAAATGAACAGTACTGTATACCGTCACAATGGCAACATATACACAACAAGTTACAAATGGAGACTATACAGTTGGACTCAATATAGTACATTTCTTTTTCAAGTGGTAAAGGTTTCATTCATGGGTTTTTTGTGGTTGCAAAGATACAGCGATTTCAAATCGGGTCCATCATTTTTTACCACCCTGTATTATGGCTGATCGTGGGGGAGCCATGCACAGCTGCCAAACACACACTTCTTTGTATGTAAAAAAGTTTTAGGATTTAAGTTTCTACCCACCTTGAACACGTAGGTGGCACCACCCCCTCCTCCTCCGCCGCCTTTGACTTGGGTCTTGTTGACCCATGGGAGGCTCTGCTCCAGGCATATCTTATTCAGCACAGCATTAGGCTGGCAGAGAGGAGGAGAATAGAGAGAGACAGACAGACAGACAGACAGACAGACAGAGAGAGAGAGAGAGAGAGAGAGCTGTCAGATTATCAGATCACTCGACTGGGAGATGAACTGCTTCGTAAGCTATTACACCTGCTGCCCACAGCCAATCCCTCCCCGAGAGTGACAGGTCATAGGCTGCTCGTTCCCTTTCTGTACCACACACACACACACACACACACACACACGCTCTCTAATTTCTCATCTATCTGGCCGAATGGGGAGAAGGCAGGCACTATCAAACTTTCCCAGCAGGCCCGGAGAGAGTCTTCCTGGCTCCCCCCTTTTGCCTGTCCTCTCACTGTGCCACCTCTCACATTATTGTCAAGCGAGATTTTATAGTCTTTATAGTGTGTATGCGTGTACATGCGCGTGAGAGAGAGAGAGAGAGAGAGAGAGAGAGAGAGAGAGATAAAGAGGAAGGGATGTCCTTAGTAGGTGTGTGTGCTGGACAGGAAGTTAGAGACACACAGGGAGACAGAATGAATGAGTAAATATATTTGTACTAGGGCAAGGGAGATATCATTTTCCGTGCCGGGGGGAGGGCTAGGTGTGAGAAGCGTTTCTCTGCGGCACAAATCACTTTCACAGAAGCCCTTTGGAGAGTTCCTGCTCCCCTCGCTGTCAGAGTTGGGGGAAATAACAAGAAACTTAAACGACTTCAGTTTCTGTTAGGAGCCATCGCGTCCCTCTCTCTGCATGGCAGTGCATTCCAGGACGTACTGCTTTAAAAACTAATAACTCCATGGAACTGCCTCGTAAAAGGGCACACGCTGATCTTGAAAGAAAAGCATAACAAAAAAGTACCAATCCAATTCAAATCACACAAACAAACAAACAAACTGAAAAAGCAAGTGGTCTGCATAAAATCAGATGAACACGAGCTTCAAGTTTAAACTTTTAACTAGTAACAAGGAGGCTTGTGCTGCAGGAACTACTTTGGCATCAACATGGTGTGGTTCCTGGGGACCAACTGCTGTTTAATGCCACGCCCTTGGCAAGATAATTAACCTATATGCATGTCTTTTGCAGCATTGGCACCACAGCAAACCCACATGAGAACATTCTCCACAAAGTCAACACAGCCGGGATGTTGCTGTGAGGCAATGATGCTAACCGCTAAGCATTGGGAGGTAAAGTGTGATTCAATACTGCTAGCAAAGCAACACCGGTGGGTGCTTAATGACAACAACTGTTGGGGAACAAAATAATTAGGCCTTGAACAAACACCTGGAAGGTTATTACCATGTCCCTAGCGCTATTGCCGGTGTACGCATCCTGTTGATTGGTCATTAAAATTGGCAATTTAACTTGATGTCCCTTTTTAGTGACAATAAAAGCTTATTGAGTTGAACTAAACTTGAAGAACTTAACTTCTCTCATTCATTCAGAAAGAAACTCACATTGGGGCAGGCGTCCTCGCCTTGCTGTCCGACTAGAATGTGAAGCAACTCGCCCTTCTGGAGCAGGAAGTCTCCTGTGATGTAGACACCATGTGACCTGCTCATGGCCAATACGCTCCTCCCGCCAGCTGCCCCGTACGCTGTGATTCTGAGAACACACAGGTATGTTTACACACACACACACACACACACACACACACACACACACAATCTCTGGCTTTTTAATTTACTCAATTTACTTTACATAATCTGTTCAATTCTGTATCATGTCTACATTTTGGTTTCAAATTGACAAAAAACAAACTCTACTACATCAAACATACTGTATATAAACATGAGACTACATACTAACAACAGGGGAAGAGATCAGATTTGTAGTCCTTTTTGAGAAACAGTGTAAGGCAATGCCAAATCAATACAGTTATGTGTTGTCGGCTATTCATGTATAGGGTTGATCTAGGACTCAATGCTGACTTTTATTGTGGTAAGGAAGCTATAGAATACAGCTTTAATCCTTGTTATGTCCTCTGGGTGGGTCAAAGTGACCCAAATCACTAGCTCTTTGTGGCAGATAGAAGGCGCTAAACCTAACTCTACAGCTTACACACACATATGATGT